>OVBL01000961.1:0-126308 GCA_900406555.1 Pseudoturritis turrita | reverse complement strand
GCCTGCCTCGGTTCATCGCAGAAAGGGCAAGGCTGCGGCTACAAGTGAGGATGCCGATCAGGTGCGGCCAGTCCGGAGACGTACCCCGGCAAAGGCTAACAGAGGGAAAGATCCTCAAAAGGATGACGCTCCTAGACGAAAAAGGCGTAACGCATCGGTTCGCAGTGTTGCCGAGCACAAGCTGCCTTCGCAGCCTGTATCTCAGCCGTTTGCTTCTGAAATGGTTTGCGACGATGCGTCGGCATCGGCTACTCTCTTCTCCAAGATTCTCTCTAAGAGGGATTGCTTTCGTCCTCCCGATACTCTATCCCGGAGCAACCCATATGCCGAAATGTCTCGCCGTGGTACTAAGGTAGCTTGCGTTGACCTTCTTTTCTTTCTGTTCAGTTCGTGGCCTCTATTAACAAGATGACGTCTGGTTATGAGGCGGACATCCGTAAGAACGCGAGGAGAGCCGAGCGTGCACGGAAAGTAGCTGAAGATCTTCGAACGAAGCTTAACGAAGCTGAGCGCGAGCGCGATGCTGCAACGGAGATAGCGTTGAAACAGAAGGATGATCTGGAGTCCTATCAGGTCTAGTAGGAGGCTCAAGTTGCCGAGCTTCAGTGGATGTTGAGCTCGGAGAGCGCCATGACCGACAAGAAGGTTTAACGGGCTAAGAAGGGGGCGATGCGCAGAATGGCCGAGAAGTTTCAATCTAAAGTTGACCGAGCCAAGGAGGTTAAGATCTTGGGCGAATCGTCGAAGAACAGCGTCGTCGATCTTGCCCAAGTTGACGGGAACCTTGAACTCCTTGCGCTGCTCCGCGGTGACGAACCACCTTCGTTGGATGCCGAAATTGAGAAACTCCAGGGATGGAGAGCAAGGTACGCTGGTGCCGATGACGAGTTCGATAGGTTGGTCGCCTTATTGGGGAACGACCTAGTGGTCTCGCCGATCTCTGAAGACTCGGCCGATGTTGCGCTTGGTAATGAGTCCGTTGAGGCATTAGCGGCGGATGTCGGCGTTCGTGTATTCTCTGGATCCAACAGGGGTAAGCTTGGTTTGACTTTGCTTGGTTCGAACGAAGCCTCCGAATCCGAGACGACGACCGAATCCTCTGACGATGATTAGGGTGTGTCTTCAAGGGGTAAGGTATGATGACGATGGGAAACTGCCCAAGTCATCATTTTCATTATGCTTTGACGTTATTTGGACATGGTGCCTGGACGGCTTTATCCGTATTGACTTGTTATGTTCGCCTTGTGGCTTTGGCTTTGGTTGTGTCGTTTCTTTGTTGTTGAAACTTGTTGCTTGAATGCTTTTTTATCCAAGGAGGACTGATCTGTTTTGCTACAGTTTGTGTTAGTGTTAACACCGACGATTCGTTTGTTTCGTTTGGAATGATTACGTTAGTGTAAGCATACTTGCTTCGATTATGAGCACATGTGTTTTGACCAACGATTTGTTTGTTGGGTTTTCGGATGAACATTTCGGTTTACGGATATGCTACCGTAAGCGTATCCACTCCGACAATGGACACGTAGTACTGTTGCGACCAACGATTTGTTGTTGGGTTTAGGATGAACATTTCGGTTTACGGATACGCTACCGTAAGCATATCCGCTCCGACAATGGACATGTAGTACTGTTAGGACCAACGATTTGGTTGTTGGGTTTTAAGATGAACATTTCGGTTTACGGGTATGCTACCATAAGCATATCCGTTCCGACAATGGACACAGTTATTTATATAGCGCGCGCTTTTAATCCGCTAGGATGTAGTAGTTAGATCCGTAAAGGATGTAGTAGTTCGTTGCTGTGGCCAGCAGCACGAGGGTGAAGAGAGGTGCCTGTTTTAGTTAGGACTTTAAGTGATTCGTGAAAAGTGCGTATGTGATGCCTGTTTCCGTTAAGGCTTTAGTAACCCGTGGAGGGTGTGATATGACGAAAATTGCTTCGAGAAGCTTGCATTAAGTAGACGCGGAGTCTATTACAAAGGTGGGAGTATACGAGTATACTACCCACTCCCCCCCCTTTTTTTTAGGAGGGGCAGCTGAACCCATCCGAAGACGAGCTGCCTATGTACCCTTTGCAGGGATCAAGCCGCCCCGTAGTTCATGTGAAGTATCCTAAGTATAGTACTTCTTGAGGTGCATTGCGTTCCACGATCTTGGTATTGGAACGTCAGACATGTTGGCGAGTTCGTACACTCCGGGTCGGACTACTTTCGTGATTTTGTAAGGTCCTTCCCAGTTGCTCCGAGTTTGCCGGCATTCGCTCTGCAGTATTCTGGAAAACTTTCCGTAGGACCAGGTCTCCTTCGTAGAACGGTCGATTTCGTACGTGAGAGTTGTAGTATTTTCCGCTGCGTTCTGGTAATTCTGAATTCGGATCAAGGCTTGATCTCGTCTTTCGTCGATCAAGTCCAACTCATCAAGCATCAACAAGTGATTGAGTCCTTCTTGTTCTGGGAGTAGTCTTCGGCGGACTCCAGGAAAATTTATCTCTGGTGGAATGACGCATTCTGTCCCATAGACGAGAGCGAACGAGTTTCGTTGGTTGCTCATCGCGGTGTCGTTCTATGAGACCACAATTCACCTTCCAGTTCGTCGGCCCATCGGCCTTTCTTCTGGTCGAGGCGTTTCTTGAGACCGTCGAGAATCGTTTTGTTTATTGCTTCAGCCTGGCCGTTGCCTTGTGGATATCGTGGGGTGGATTTGCTTAGCGGATCTTCCACTTCTCGCAGAAAGCTTCGAACCTTGTGGAAATGAACTGTGATCCATTATCGGTGACGATCTCGTATGAGACTCCGTGTCGGCATATGATGTTCTCCATACAAATTTTTGACTTGTGCGTCCTTGATGCTGGCATACGAATCTGCCTCCACCCACTTTGAAAAATAGTCTGTCAGGACCAGTAAGAATCGTTTCTGCTTTGACGGATGCAAAGGTCCAACGATGTCCATGGACCATCGCATGAATGGATAGGGCGATGATATTGAAGAAAGCATCTCGGTTGGCTGATGAATCATTGGTGCGTGACGTTGACACTTCTCGCACCTGGACGAGTATTTCTCGCAATCTTGTATCATGGTCGGCCAGTAATAGCCGTGTCGTTTGATTTTTATTGCCAAGGCTCATCCTCCCGAATGGTTACCACAGGAGCCGCCGTGGACCTCCTCCATGATTGCCCTTGCCTCCTTTCCTTCGACGCAGGCGAGTAATGGCCCCGAGAATCGCCATTTGAAAACATTGCCGTCGAGCAAGATGTAGCGCGCTGCTTGCGCCCGAAGCTTTCGAGCTGCCCATTTGTCTGAAGGTAAGATACCATCGCAGATGTATCCGTGGATGTCGTCAAGCCACCCTTTGTCGCAGCCATACTGTATGTCCGTACACGCTCCATTTATCTCGACGACTCCAGTTTCGTGACAGGGGTCGACGTTGGAAGGGAGGGGAGTAAAGTCCTCGTCCATAGACGTTGCTTCTTCTGCAGCATTCGCAGGATCTTCGTCCTCGTCGACTGCATCTATTTCCATCCGAGAGGCGTGTCTTTCGTCTGCCGCATATGTCTCGTCCTGGACCATTGAGCCGTTGATTACTGCTTCTCGTCTGTCAGCGTCATCTCCAGCATTGTCCGGTGCACGGGCTTTCTCCCTTGCAGTCCTGGCGGCTTGAGATCGCGTAACCACACTCACTGTTTCTGGAAGAGTGATGCTCGGGCGTTCGATGAATTCCACCGGAATAACTCGTTTCAAGGCTGGATCAGAAGTGGATGCGAGGGCGGCCAGTGCATCAGCCGAAGTGTTTTCTCCTCGTGGAATACGCGTGAGTGTGAACTCTTTGAACTGTGCAGTCAAGTCTTTGACGACTTTCAGATACTCCTCCATACGATCGTCTTTAGCTGCGTATTCCCCGCTGAACTGGTTCGCGACTAACTGTGAATCGCAGAACGCGTGAATGCAATCAATCTTGAGTCCTTGCGCAAGCTTTATTCCGGCAATGAGGGCTTCGTATTCTGCTTCGTTGTTGGAGGCGTGAAAACCTAGGCGGAAGGATTGTTCAAGTATCTCGCCCATTGGTGACGTTAGACGTATCCCGACCCCTGAACCATTTTTGGATGATGAGCCGTCAACGTGAAGTTGCCAAGTCGAATTCGGGTTTCCTTCGGCGAGGCTCTCCTCCGGAAGTTCGATTAAAAAATCGGCAAGCACTTGCGATTTTACGCAGGTTCGTCCGCGATACTCGATGTCGTACTCGCTGAGCTCGATAGCCCACTTGGCCAATCGCCCGGATTGACTTGGGCTGTGCAAAATCGATCGTAGGGGTAAAGGACTGAGGACCACAATGGAGTGTGATTGGAAGTACGGCCTTAGTTTCCTGGCAGACATAACCACCGAGAGAGCCAACTTCTCCATCTGCGGGTATCTTGTCTCTGCGTCGGTGAGGGTCTTACTGACGTAAAAAATTGGTTTCTGCTCGCCCCGTGCATCGCGAATGAGTACTCCGCTTACTGCCGTGGTGGAGATTGCAGTGTATAGGAAGAGCGGCTCTCCCTCGACTGGCTTTGCGAGCACCGGGGAGTGGCAAGATAATTCTTCAACTGCTGGAAAGCCTCTTCGCACTTCTCAGTCCATTCGAATTTCTTGTTTCCTTGTAAAGTGTCGTAGAACGGTAAGCACTTATCAGTGGACCGCGAAATAAATCTGTTGAGCGCAGCCACCCTTCCAGTCAGTCTCTGTACTTCACATTTTGATTTTGGGGAAGCCATCTGGATAAGGGCGTCGATCTGCTTTGGGTTCGCTTCGATTCCTCGATGAGTAACTAAGTAACCAAGAAACTCGCCGGACGTGACTGCGAATCTACACTTTGTCGGGTTGAGCTTCATGTTGTGCGAGTTGAGCTGTCGGAAACATTCCTCCAATTGTAGCACGTGATCCATTGCCTCTAGCGATTTCACTAGCATGTCGTCTATGTAAACCTCCATCGTTCTTCCGAGTTGATTAGCAAACATCTTGTTTACTAAGCACTGATATGTGGCTCCGGCGTTCTTGAGGCCGAAAGGCATCACCTTGTAGCAATAGATTCCACGATCTGTAATGAAGGCTATCTTCTCACGATCTTCGGGATTCATTAGAATCTGATTGTATCCAGAGAATGCGTCCATGAAAGATAAGAGCTTGTTACCGGCCGTTGCTTCGACCAGTCGGTCAATGTGTGGTAGTGGGAAGCTGTCTTTCGGGCACGCCTTGTTTAAGTTGGTGAAATCGACGCATACCCGCCATTTTTCGTTCTTCTTTTTGACTACAACAGGGTTCGCCAGCCAATCCGGGTATTTGACTTCCATTATCGACCCGACTCGTAAGAGTCTTTCGACTTTGTCGTTCACTGCTTTCGCTCTGTCAGGATCCAACTTTCTCCGTTTCTGCTTGATTGGTTTGAAGGTTGGGTCGATGTTCAATTCGTGGCTGGTTACGCCGATATCAATTCCGGGCATATCCTCTGTTGCCCACGCGAAACTGTCCACGTTTTCTTTTAAGAATGAAACCAGTTCGTCCTTGATTTTTTTGTCGAGGCCGAATCCAATCTCTACGCATCGCTCCGGGTGTTCGTCGTCGATACAAACTGATATTACGGGGTCGCAGGGCTGTTCAGCTGGTTCTTCTTCGCGATCCTCCGCAATATGTAATTCCTACAAGAGCTTGGAGAGCTCTTTTACTGGCTCCCTGTCTGTCTTCATCTTCTTGCGTTCTGACTTGGCTATTGGATCGGTGACAGGATTCCTGAGCTTGTGTGCAGCTAGGAAGCATACACGGAACTCCTTCTGACTTCCCAAAATCGTTTTGACTCCGCTCGGTGTTGGGAATTTGACGCAGAGATGGTAGGTCGAGGCTACGGTGCGCATTGAATTTAACCAAGGTGTGCCGATGATGATGTTATAGATTGTTGGGTGATCGGATACCAAAAACTCGACGAGCTTAATGACACCCCCAGCTTCTACAGGCAGCTTGATCGTCCCGATTGTCATCGTCGTTTCTCCGGAAAATCCAGTCAATGGTTTAGGGGTAGCCACTATGTTGGACGGATTGATGTCCATTCTTTTGAGAGTTTCTTTGAAGATTATGTCCACTGTGTTGCCCGTATCCACCAGCACCCGGGCTACATCATAGCCACTGATGATCAATTCAATTACGAGAGGGTCATCGTGTGGTTTGTCGATTCTGGCTGTTTCCCTTTCTTCGAATGAGATTACGTCGTCTGGGAACTTGGAGGGTGCGGACCAGTTAACGCTGACATCGGCTTTGATCGATGAGACGGTATCCGAGCAATAGTGAGATCCACCCATTATCATGTTGATCCCTCTTCTTGGGCCAGATTGTGTCGCTTCGTCGTCTAGCCTGCCTCGCTTAGGGAGATCTTCATTTGCCTATTCGGGGCAGTTTGTGTTGGTATCCATGTCGAAGTCCTTGAGGCTAATATCACCTTTGAGTTTGCCAACCGCCAGTTTGGCAGCGAGTTTCAAACCTAGGATGCGGCAATTTGCAGTTGAGTGTCCGAAGATATGGTGATGTTCGCAATAAGCCGTTTCGTCGTAAGTTCCTTGGCCCCTGGTCCACGTGCTACTCCATGTACCTCTCCCTCGGCCTTGACCTCGTCCTTGTCCAATGCTTGACGAATCAACTTGGTAGTTATGGGCTCCTTTGAATCCCCCTTCGTGTTGGATGTACCCAGGGCCTTGGTTTCCCTTTCTGTTGTTCGGTGGGTTCGGAGCAGAGGGAGGGTGGTTCGTGGACTTCGCCTTTCCGTGTTTCTGGGCTAGGATCTTCACTTCTTCTTCGTTGGAGGCAAAGTCCATCGCTCGGTGCAATGCATCCTGGATCGTGGTTGGTGCGTTCAGCGCAATCTCCTTCCAAAAATCGGAGTCGAACCACAGGGCTTTCTTTAACGCTTGCAGTGCGGCTTCGTCACTTATTCCTTCTACCTTCGACATTACTGACTTGAACCGTCCGATGAAGGTTCGCAATGTCTCGTTTTGTCCTTGCCCCATGGTCCACAGATCCGCATCGGATGTTCGGCGTTCCATGAATATAGCATAATGTTTAAGGAACGCCGACGATAGCTGATTGAAATTGTCGATCGAATTTCTTCCCAGCCTGGAGAACCATTGGAGAGCTAGGCCTTTAAGGTGCTCAACGAACAAGAGACATTGTCCAGCGTCTTCTTCTCCTTCTCTGAAGTTTGCTCGTCCCATTGCTATTGCAAAGGCGGTCAAGTGTTCCTTTGGATCAGTTTTTCCTTCGTAAATTGGTATCTTCATCTTCCCCGGATCAGAAACCCTTGCCTTGGTAATTCGAGTCGTGAATGGGGTGTTCTGGACTTCCTCAAGCACTCGGTCGAGTTCGGGAGCCTTGCTAGTAGCCCTATGCATCTGAGATCGAACGAATTTCATCTCGGCGGCAGCTCGCTCCATGCCTGCTCGGATTTCGGCCATCTCCTCCTTTTGGGCTCGGATTATCGCTTTGCGCTCTTCCTCGATCTGGGCTCGCTGGGCCCAGAAGATGTTCTCCTCCTCTTCAGTGAGGTCCTGATCGTGGCCAGGGTTGGTGCTACTTCGTTCGTTTCGAGTTTGGGTCGCACCCGTGAGTTCAGCTTCGCGGTGGTGTTCCAGGTCGTGTTCGCCCTCTGGGTTGTCCTCCAGGTTGATCACTGGATTTGTTCCGTCCATAGTCTGCGTGTTTGCCTCCTGCGGTGTCACGTTCAGTCCAGCGGTCGTGGTTGGTTGGTTTGTAGGGAGCAATCCGCCTTGGATTCTTGGCGCATGGTGGGGTGTTGAGAAATTCGAGGGCCGTTGGGTTGAGACATCGAAGAGGGCGCCTCATTAGGTCAACTCCTAAGCCTCTGCCACGGGCTCGGCTCGCCGTTGCAAGGACTTTGAGCTTATCGGTCATCGTTGTGTTTAGCTTGTCCTGCTCCTCCGCCTTCTTGAGCAGAGTCTCCAGCATCGTCTTGATCTACGATAGGGCCTCTCGGCTCGTCTCTACAACTGCAGGCGTTGGTGTATCTGTTGCTCCAGATGCGTCGATCCCCGTGTCTTGCGAGTCATCGGTTCGTCCGTCGCTAGTCATCTTCTTCGAATCATTCGTGCGGTGGTTCCTTGGAGTAAGAAAGTTTCAAATCCCCCTCCTTCTAGCGCCAAATTGTGGGAGTCGAAATCAACACAATTAGAATTTGTCGGAGGTTTGTTAAGGGGGATGAAATTTCTGCGGATGAACCACGAACGGAGAGATCCAAAGATGGTTTTTATTAAGCTGTGTCGAAAAACTTTCGTACAAGAGTTTGAGAGCAAAAGTCTAGGGTTTTTTGCTAAGTAAAATTGCGGATCCTTTTTTCAAAGGATGTACATAAATATATATACTAGTTTGAATCGGCCAGGCCAATCCTAAAGAGCTAAGGAAAACTTCCTAATCCTTCGGGATTTCCGTTTTAGCAAGTCGGCTTGCCTTCGTGGGCCTTTGCATCGTTGTAGGCTGAAGATGGGCTTGTTGTATAGCAATGACTTCGGCCGCGTCGTCTTCTGGCTTCGTATAGACTTGACTTCGCCCGGACAGCTCTGTATGGAAATGACTTCGGCCAGGATCGTCTTCGGCAGCTTTGACCTCGGCCAGACAATTTTGTATAAAAATGATTTCGGCCAGGGAGCTTCGTATAGACTTGACTTCGGCCAGGCAGTTTCGTATAGATTCGACTTCGGCCAGGCAGTTTCGTATGGTTTTGACTTCGTCCAAGCAGTCTCGTATGGTTTTGACTTCGGCCAGACAGTTTCGTATAAATTTGACTTCGGCCAGACAGTTTCTTATGATTTGACTTCGGCCAGGCAGTTTCGTATGAAAATAACTTCGGCCAAGATCGTCTTCGTATAGAAATGACTTCGGCCAAAGCGAGCTCGTGTATAGCCAAAGTGGCCAAGTTGCCGAAGTGGGCTCGCGTTTGGCCGAAGTGAGCTCGTGTTGGCCGAAGTGAGCTCGCATTGGCCGAAGTGGAGCGCGTGTTGGCCGAAGTGGAACTCACGCGTGTTGCCGAAGTGGGCTCCCATTTGGCCGAAGTGAGCTCGCGTCGGCCGAAGTGGAGCGCGTGTTTGGCCGAAATGGAGCTCACGTGTGTCGCCGAAGTGAGCTCGCGCTGGCCGAAGTGGAGCGCGTGTTTGGCCGAAGTGGAGTTCGCCGATGTGTCCCTTGTGCTGAAGTGAGCTATCGCATGCCAATGTGGAGCTCCTTCGCCGAAGTGGCATTGCCGATGTCGTGAATCGTTGCCGAAGCTGCCGGTTGTTGCCGAAGCCGTGGGTCATTGCCGATGTGGCCCGTCATGTGTGCCGATGTGGCTTGTCGCATGTGCCGATGTGGCTTGTCACCGAAATGACCGTGTTGGCCGAAGTGGCCGTGTGGCCGAAGTGGCCGTGTGGCCGAAGTGGTCATGTTGCCGATGTGGAGCACTTCGGCCGAAATCTCTTTGCCTATGTCTCTCCCTTCTTCGCCGAAGTCTCCGTGCCGAAGTGGAGACAAAGCTTGCCGATGTCTCCTTCTTGCCGAAGTGGAGACAAATCTTGCCGACGTCTCCCTCTTGCCGATGTGACCATGCCCCAAGGCTTGTCTAAGTGAAAACAAGGTTTGCCTAAGTGGAGATAAAGCTTGCCTAAGTGAAGATGAAGCCTTGCCGAAGTGACGACCAAGCTTGCCGATGTGGCCATGCTGATGTGGAGCCGTTGCCGTGCCGAAGTGGAGGCCTTGCCGATGTGGAGCTTTGTTGCCGATGTGGCTCGCCGAAGTGAAGCTCTCCCTGCCAAAGCCAGGGCTGTGCCGATGTCTCCTGGCCGAAGTGGCCATGCTTGGCCGAGGTCTCCCCGCTTGGCCGAAGTGGCCGTATGGCCGAAGTCTCCACTTGCCTAAGTGGAGCTTCTTGTGCAGAAGTCTCCGCTTGCCTAAGTGGAGCTCTTCGTGCCGAAGTCTCCGCTTGCCTAAGTGGACTTGCCGATGTCTCCTCCCTGCCGAAGTGAGCCAAAGCTTGCCGAAGTGAGCCAAAGCTTTGCCGAATTCTCTCCCTTCTTCGCCGAAGTGGAGCAAAGCTTTGCCGATGTGGGCCAAAGCTTGCCTAAGTGGAGACAAGGCTTGCCTAAGCGAAGACAAGGCTTGCCTAAGTGGAGACAAGGCTTGCCTAAATGAAGACCAAGCCTTGCCGAAATGATGACCAAGCTTGCCGAAGTCTCCATGCCGAAGCGAAGCTTCCTTGGTCGAAAATGGAGCTGCTTTGGCCAGAATGGCCTCTCTTGTGCTTAAGTGGAGTCGTACAGAAATGACTTAGGCACAATTTCGGCCTTGTCCGATTCTTCGTATTTTCATACTTAGCCATTTTCCCATTGATCATAGCTGGGTGGGTTTTGACCCCAACACAAACCACCAGCATTAGTTGAAACATTTCCACCAATATGACAGCTTTCTTTTGCACCTAAGTCCAGAGGCATAACAAAACTGGGGAAACATTAATTTATGTTGCTTACATCTGACAAAAAATCGAGCTAGTTGAGTAATAAATTACTATTCTATTAGTTTGCAGTTCATTGTTACTAAAGACGGTAAGAAGACATGGTTATATTACCCTTTCGTGTTAAGGAAAGTTGCCAGATTTTCCAAAATGCACCCTGCTTCACACATCAAGATGCCGCTAACCTGAAGTAGAGCATCGTATCATCACCAAGTATATAGATACAATACTCGAAGTAATAATGAAGCAACTGGGACTAGAATAAAAGGTTGGAATCTCCATTGAACAGCACAAACACAGTTTCATCAAATTAAGACAAACAAAAAACCAGGAGATAGCAGTTGTTTTGAACATAAGATTTCCAGTTACCTCATCAAAAGCTAAGACTTTATTCATCAAACCAACATTGATGATCACCTGCAAAGATGCCACAAATTTGTCACCGCAAAGCTTCTTCTTTTGTTTTGCTAGCTTTGAAACTAACTTATCCAATATTTTGATCATCACCAATCAACATTACTAGAGAAAAATAAGTGTATAACCTCATCAAAGACAGGCACACTTCCACCAACAAGACCGGTGTTTCCTCCTTGAGTAACAATAACTAAACGCCTCGAATCGCAGTAATTAAGTATCTGACACACCTGCAACACAAGATAATCTATGTTTACTACAAATATTCATCGCAATCCAAATAAACTAATGGTAAGAAACTAAGAATACAGTAGAGAGAAAAATAAAAAACCTCTCATGTGTTCTTGGGCAAGAGTATCAGCTTACTAGATCCTTTGTACCTGTGCATCCAATCTGTATTTGCAGTCTCAAGTCTCTCTTCATCTTCAATCACGTTTTTTCACCTAATATCTCCTTGAACTAGCTAACATCTTTCGTAGAGAAAAAGATTCCAGAAAGAAATCGATTGAGAAGGGGACTTCATCTTCAAAACCTGACTCAAAGAAGGAGAATCCGGCGTTGGCTCGAAGACCTCCGCCTGAGATCGAACCAATTCTGCCGTTTGCTTGAACGCCTCCGCCGGTTGATCTACTCCCACCGACAGACTTATGCACTTAGCAACTCGACCTTTAGTGGATTTAGCAACTTGACCTCAGGGCTGAACTTTACGATTGGGTGAATGAAATGGAGAGAGAGAGAGAGACTCGATGAGAAGCAGAAAGAGACCAAATCTTTGACATAGATGAAGAATCAAAGATTCAGAGATGAATCTTTCCTTTGGTGTTTAGGAAAGAGAAAGAGAGCGATGAAGAGACCCAAATCAAGAAGGAAATTGGTCGACAACGATTGATAGATGAAGATTCAAACCCAAATCAGTAAGAAAACGGAAGAGAAGAACGATCTGGGTTTGACTCGCCGTGTATCGAGAGAGAAAGAACAAAATTTAGGGTTTGAAAACTGATTTGGGAAGCTGAATTCGAATACTTGTTTTACGTTAGAGTCACAAATTGGTCTGAAAGTAGTTGCAAAATAATTTTTGTGGGAATTAATTCCCGCCTATAAGCCCAAAATATTTCACTAAAAGCCCAAATATTTCAAACCTTAACATATAGAAAATTCGAAAATTTTCAAGTTCGTAACAAAGTAGTCGCAAATTTGGACGATAGTAGCAAAGTAGTCGTAAATTACTGACAGTTTTGTGACTGTTTTTTAGTCACAAAGCTATACCCTAAATCCTAACAGTTTAAAACCATAAAAATAGTCCACATAAATAACCAATCAGTATTTTCCGATTTCATGAAGTATATGCAAAAATTAAACCCTAAACTAATACTAATTAACTAAATTTTGAAAAACAATAAACTTAAACAAACTGTACCATAAAAACATATGTAATATATGTTAAGATGTTATGTAAGATGCAAAGATGTTTCATCAAATCCAAAGTTATAAGTTTTCAAGAAGTATATTATCTATTTAGTGTAGCAACTAGTTAAATCTATGTAGATACTTAAAAGTATATATGTTCACAATTTGCTATTGTTATTTTTTCAAAATCACACGGATGAGTTGGTAAATAGAAGCAAATCAGTCACACTTTCATAGCATCATCACAAATTAGTCTCTTGTTAGTGGGTATTTAATTACGGTTTTGTGACTCAACTGGGACGATCATCACAAGTAGCTAAGTAGTCACAATTTTGTGACTACTTTTGCGACTGCATTTTCTGACTAATAAAATGGTTGCTAATTGGTCTCACTTTGCGACTACTTTGCGACGAAAACTACGTAGTCGAATATTAATCTCACTTCAGTCGCAAATATACGACTATTACATGACGATATAATTTCGTCGTAAATTTGCGACTATAAAGCCTCTAATTATGTGTTGGTCGCTTATTAGTCGCAAAATGGTCACACAGTAGTCACAAAATTTTGTGACTAAAAAAGAGTCGCAAAAATAGTCACTCTTCTGCTGTTTTTTTGTAGTGATGGTGTTGACTGAAGAATTATAAGAAGATGATTGACCAACGAATTGACCTTCGAAAAGGGCTAGATCTCTCTCCACTCCCTGAAGATTAAAGTCTCTTTTCCAATTACACTTTCGAGCCGAAAGCGCTTCGTGAACCGTAAACAGATCGGGGAGCAACGAGAGTTGGAGATAGGGCGCTACAAAAAAGGTTAGGGGTGGGCGTTTCAGTTTGGTTATGGATCGGTTTTTCGGTTTTACAAAAACTTAAACCATATAAAAACCGTTTGTAATTTGGTTTGGTTACAGTTCGGTTTCTTCAGTTTTTCGGTTTTTCGATTTTACAAAAACTTAAACCATATAGAAATCGTTTGTATTTTGGTTCGGTTCGGTTTGGTTTCGGTTTCTTTGGTTTATTTCATGATATTAGAAAGAAAAATATATATATACAAAATAAGTTGTCGATAAAAATTTTAAGGTAGATCAAAATGATCAAAAAGTTAAAATAAAGATGAACAAAAAATATAAAAAATTAAAGAACATAATCGAAATCAAATAAGTTGTAAATTTAAACATTAAAAATATAAATTAATCTTATAAAACTATTAGGTAGAAGGAGAAAACTAGAAAAAGACTCTTATTATCATGTAGTCTCTTTATAATGTATTTTTAATATCTACATAACCAAACTTAACAAAACTAATAATAATTTTATAAAATTTCTTTAAAAAACCCGAAAACTCGAACGGTTTTACGGTTTTAAACTGAATCGAAACTGAAACCAAAATAGTAACCGAACCAAAATACCTAATTACGGTTCGGTTTGCTTCGGTTTGGTTTTTTTCCCACCCCTAAAGAGGTACACAAAGTCAAAAACCTAAAAAAAAATCACCATATAAAAGAAACCCGAGCCGTAGCTCAAGTCAAGCTACGGGTCGGCTACCAATTTCTCCCCAGCCTGTCTTAATGAAACGAAGACACCTCGAGCCCATTGACGCTTCGGTGATAGGAACAAAGAAAAAGTAATCCTCCCAGTTATCATCTTTGCTCGGGAACCCTTTTATGATCTTCCTCTTGGCCTTACCCGACACATAGTACTTCCACTCTCTCTTGTTACGACGTCTGAATTCAAGTAGACTTCTCAAGTGTTCGACCCCAACCTCAACGTCGCATTCGTAACTCCTAACAAGAATGTCACCAGATGTCTGATTCCTCGGGTGTTTATTTGAGCAATGGCCAAATTATGCTTCCATAAAAACCGCAATATTACTTTGGGGATCGGGAGCCATAGTAAGCAGCGGTAGAAGAAGCTCTCATAGAGAGTAAAGTGATCGGGAGGTGGTTTATTGGCTCGGTCCGTCGTTGAGGGAAGAAAAAATTCAATTTCTTCCTAGATATTAAATCTTTGCCTAAGGGCTGTCAACAAATATAAGGTACAGAGAGCTGAACCAGGTGGATCGGGTCGCTTCTTAGCTTTTCTCCTCGTTGGGGCTCATTGGATAGGTCCAACCAGACGTTCTAGTTCTTGTCTAGCCACAACAGGATCGTAGAACCAATCCTCTGGTTCAAATTTTGCCTGCTCGGGATCCACTGTATCAGCGAAAGGATTTGCCATCTCGTCAAAAGGAGAATCATGAAGGTCGGGGACTTCAAATTCCAAAGTATTTCCGGCATTATTGTCGGCTCTCGAGGATTTGGAGAACACGACTTTCCTTTCAAGAGTGGAAGGTCCTACCCCCGATTCGTTTGAATCATCCAAATCCTCTAACGCATTCGCACCCGAAGAATCAGCTCGGCTACAACTTCGAGCATTGAACGGATCGGTGGAAAAAGACAGTTCGGAAAATGACGACTGGCTAGGGCTGTCAAACAACCTAGTATGTAGCTCGGGCAACTTTGGTGCAGACGATTGAGGCATCCTTTGGGTTTAGGAACGGATCGGGACCCTTGAAAGAAGGAAAAATGGGTCGAGATCCCTAATAAACTCAAGAGAAAAGATCTAGATCTTTGCGGAATTGAAGAATAGATGGGAATTTTTGATAACTTAGAGAAATGGATCGGGGCTTCCAGAAAAATGAAGAACGGATCAAGATTCTTCAAATAAATTAAAAAAGGGGCTTAAATCTTCAAACAATCGCCGGAGAATTCAAAAACAGCGGCGGAGCTGACTGAAGATGGATCGGAAAACTCAAAGGGGTCGGTGGCGAAAGGGGAATAGCGGAGACCCTAGCTAAAAAAAAAACTTAAGTAAAAAAAAATATATATATAGAGAGAGAGAAAGGAGAGAGGGGCTACCTGCTTTTGGAAAAATTTCGGAGAAATGAAGATGTGAGAAAACAGGAGGTGTCACGGCTTATATAGAAAAATAGTGATGTCATACACCTCGAGAATCAGCAGAAACGATTGGACTCCCCGAGAAAAGTGAAAGGTCACCCCAAGCCGCTAACTGCTCGGAGGAATATCATAATTCATCAGGCAAAACAGCTCGGGGACTTAGTCAAATTACCTAAACGGTTCTACACTCTCACTTCAGCAGTTCGGGCGACAGTGAAAAATAGCTCGGGGTCCCAGTGAAAAACAGTTCGGGATGACAGTGAGTAAAAGCTCAGGATCACCGCGACAATTCGGCTAGGGATGTTAACTTCAGAATGCTGTTAACCTCGACACTTTCAGCACTAAAATTGAGGAGTTGGGGGCTAACTGTTGGGGTCAATTTTCACCCACTTGAAGTTAACAGATGAAAAAATGATTAAAATGGCTCGGTGTCAACTAAGTGATTTGAACACCCGAGACAAACTCAAACGGCTCGGGTGTTACATGAAGATGGCTCAAGTGTCAGACAAAAACGGATCGGGTGTCGCTCAAAAAATGAATCGGGTGTCACTCGAGAAACGATTCGGGTGTCACTCGAAAACGGTTCGGGTGTCACTCAAAAATGGTTCGGGTGTCAGACGAAAATGGTTCGGGTGTCATTCGAAAAATGGTTCGGGTACGCAACTACTATGACCGATTACCCAAACCAAATACCACCCGAGCCGTGAAGGAAGGTGTCACCCGAGCCGCTTAGAAAAATGGCACCCAAACCAAGGAAGGATACCAACCGAGCCGCGGAACCATACCACCCAAGCCAAACACGAACCGCCACCCGAGCCGAATGCCATGTGAGTCGCGGAACCATGCTACCCGAGCCGAATGCCATGTGAGTCGTGGAACCATGCTACCCGAGTCGAACATGAACCACGAACTACCACCCGAGCCGAATGTCGTGTGAGCCGCAGAACCATGCCACCCGAACCGAAAAAGGGCTCGGCCCATCGTCCACAAGCTAAAGGGCCTTAACCTTCGCGTCCCCGAGCCAAGTTGTTGTGTCTTAATGGGCCAAGACGTCATACCAGAAATCTTGTGGGCTGAAGAAAAAAGAAGATAGACATGAAGAAAGGAAACATGCGAAGGAATAGGAAATCTTACTTTTTTTTTTAGGAGTCGTCCTAGCCGGCTTAGACTTGTATATATACTAATGTACATCCTCTGAAAAAGGGATCCGCAATTTTACCTAGCAAACACTTGTTATTCTACAACAGCTTTCTAAATAGATTTAATAAAAACACCATCTTTGGATCTCTGTTTGTGCGTTTGTGGTTTTTACTCAGAAGTTCTTAAAAAATTTAGTTGTGCGGGTTTTGACCCCCACAATAATCCATGCTAATAACCTCGAACCCACACAGCCAATGATTCTTCCTCAATATTCACAGTAGGAAGATTTTCCCAAAACTCTCTGACAACCTCAGCCACAAATTGTTTCATCTTGGCGACCATACCCAAAAACCCAACATCTTTGATAATCCTCTCAACCTCATAAGGATTTGCAGCAAAATCCATCCCTCGGTCCTCATGAAAGGGATAAGTCACGAAGAGATCATACCTTGATTGCGCAGCGTGAGACAGGAACCTGGAGCCATCAAACACGGTCTGAGACACAGACAGCTGAGATCTAGCAGTTCTAACCCAAGAAGACGAACGCTCAGACTTGCAGGGGCGGAGCTGACTCTTCTTATTCACTCTTCTTCTTCACTGGAGCAGTCACCTCACTGTTTGAGACCCAGCAGCAGCGGTCTCATGCTTGGAGGACTTTGGAACCAGAAGACTTTCAATCATCACCTGTCTGTTCATCCACACAAACCGGTGATGAAACCCTAGCCGGAGGTGGGGAGGGCATCAGAGAAAATAGCTCTCGATGGCAAAGATAATCCCAATGGAGAACAATACGGAACAATCACCAAAGCATTATAATCCTCTTGCATAGCCATAATCGGGCTTGTCATAGCCTCATTGGAACCACCAGAGCCCTTCAAAGACGACAGCCGTTGCTGAACAAAAGATCGGAGACCGGAAAAGATAGCCTTCATCTTGATTTTAGGGTTTCGAAAATTCACCGGAGAAAAACAACGAATTGAGAATCTTGAACAAAGATAGCAATAACCATTCACTTCCTCATTCACCCTCTTTTGATTGACGTGACAAGTAAACCCTAGGCTTTTCCCTCCAAAATCATTTATGGGCCTGCATAGATTTATTTGGCCTGACTTACACGGACCCGAAACTACTCACATACCCATCAGTGCAACTTTGTGATATACAATACAAAGCGCCAATCAAGAACCCGTTTGGTTCACTTGCTCTCTCCAACAAACATTTTAAAACACAGGGAACACTACTAGACAATCAAGATCAAATATCACACAAACATTAAGTGACCCAGAAAATGATAGTCCATATGAGCTTTTGACTTTTAAAGATATGCCGTTTACCTTGGAAATCCGCTGTCTGATCAATGTGGTCTCAAGACTTGATCCAGGACACGCACCAGAACATGTCAAAATCTTTGATATGAAAATAGCTCAATCCCTGGATTCAATGGCTAGCCATTTGGCGCTGGCATGCCCACATCCCACACAATCTAGCTTTCAGCTTGGTGGTCACTTCGACATAGCTAGAAATCTCTCTAGAAGAGTGGCTTTGAACAGATGTCTGTACCATCACTTTACTTCTCAGGAACAATACATTGTAGCCTATTTTTCGAGGGTAATCAGTTAGAGAATCCCATCACTTGACTTGTCCGACATATGAGCAGCTGGATAAGCTCAGGGGGTGCTTCCTTTTCTTCTTTTTCTTTTTGCTCTTTTTTTGTTCTTTTCCCTTTTTTTTGTTCTTTTCCTTTTTATTTTTTATTTGCAACCCCCTTTTTCTTTCTGATGATCATATACATAGTGGTGTAGCTAGTGCATCCTGACACAGAAATATCATCTTGATTTTTAGTTTGCTGTGTTAGGAGGTTCTTTGCACAGCTCTTCCTCTTCTTCCAGCCTTTTTTACCGCAGTCTCAGTGCACACACTTATACTTGACTGTACATGACCAGCATGACATAAAACTTTTTTCCATCAAACACTACATAGATAGGGACCAAGAGTCTTTGAAAAACACAGTTTTGAAAACTTTCTTCTAACATGTTCCAGCACCTGTCCCTGTCTCAATTTACAAAGCTCAACAAGCAAGTTAGATTTTACAAATGCCAATAGCCTTTCTTAGATTAAAAAATTGGTTAAAATCAAGAGCTTTTGTGAATAAATTAGCCAGTTGGAAATCAGTGCCCACATGTTCAACCGCAATCAGTTTCTCCTCAACAAGTTACGAATAAAATAATGCATGATATCTATGTGTTTTTTCCGTGTATGCTGAGCATGATTTTTAGCAATATTGATGGCACTTTGATTATGACAGTGCACTAACATGGAATTAAAGAGTGTATCATAATCCGCAGCCATCTGTTTCATCGACAAGAGTTGTGTGCAGCAGCTCCCTAATGCAATGTACTCTGCTTCAGCCGTTGATAGAGAAACACTGCTCTGTTTCTTACTATGCCAGGACACAAGGTTGTTCCCCAGAAAGAAACACCCATCATTTGTGCTCCTGCGATCATCCAGACTTCCAGACCAATCAACATCACAATACCAGCCAAATTCTTGTTTGTATCCTCAGTGTAGTAAATACCCAAATCAGCAGTTTATTTCACATACTTGATTATCTACTTCACACCTTGAAGATGGGACATCTTTGGCTTAGCCTGATACCTGGCACACATCCCAACACTGAAACATAGGTCTAGCCTACTTGCAGTCAAATACAAGAGACTCCCAATCATCCCTCGATACATTTTTTCATCCATTGTATCTCCATGCTCATCTTTTGAGAGCTTAGTGGTTGATCCGATTGGTGTCTTTGCACTCTTGCTTGACTGAAGATCAAACCGAGTCACTAGGTTCCGAGCATATGTACTTTGAGTGACAAAGATACCTTCAGCCGTTTGCTTCACTTGGAACCCCATAAAGTATGTGAGTTCACCAATCATACTCATCTCAAACTCTTTCATCATACTCTTGACAAAAGCATCCACAAGCTTTTGATCAGTTGACCCAAACACTATGTCATCAACATAGATTTAAACTACCATCATAATGCTTCCTTTAGTCATAATGAATATAGTCTTGTCCATACTTCCCCGTTTATACTCTTGTTCAAGCAAGAACGTAGTCAACCTTTCATACCAGGCCCGTGGTGCCTGTTTCAACCCATACAATGCCTTCTTCAACTTGTAGACATACTTGGATGTTCTGGATCCCCAAAACCTTTCGGTTGATCAACATACACCTCTTTTTGTAGAATACCATTAAGAAAAAGCACTCTTAACATCCATCTGGTGTAGTTTGAAGTTTAACACGCAAGTTATCCCAAACAGAAATCTGATCGATTCCAAACGTGCAACAGAGACAAATATTTCATCGAAATCAAGTTCTTTAACTTGAGAATACCCCTGAGCAACCAGCCTCTCTTTGTTCCTCACAATAGTACCATGTACGCCAGTCTTGTTCTTGAAAATCAATTTAGCGTCAACCACATTCACATTGTCTGGCCTCGGTGTCAAATCCCAAACTTGACTTTGTTCAAACTGTTCCAACTCTTCTTGCATTGCAGCAATCCAGTATTCATCAACCAATGCTTCCTTGTGGTTCCTAGGTTCGATTGTTGAAACAAAACAAGCAAACCTCACCATTTTCTTGAAGTCAATCTGCTTCTTGCGTGTGACTCTACCACCAGTAACATCTCCAATCACATCTTTCTGAGAGTGATTTCAATGAACCTTACGCTGGAATTTGTCATCTAAATCATCTCCGTCTGATTTTGATCCTGATCACATCCATGTTCATCAGCCTCATGTCTGTCTTCAACCTCCTTGGGTGATGCATCTGTTATGTCATGAAGCTTGACATAAACTTTCTATGCTGGTGAGTCTTCGAAAACCACACTCACTGTTTCCATCACCATCCTGGTTCTTTTGTTTTATACTCTGTACGGTGTGCTTGTACCAGAGTATCCAAAAATATACCATCATCACTTTTAGCGTCAAACTTCCCAAGTTGATCCTTATCATTTAGGATATAACAAACATACCCAAATAAATGAAACTAACTCACACTTGGTGTTTTTCCTTTTCACATCTCGTAAGGGTCTTGTTTGTGCCCTTACGCACATACACCATGTTGATGATGTAACATGCAGTGTTGACCGCTTCAGCCCATAAATGCTTAGCCACTTGATTACCATGTAACATTGCTCTAGCCATTTCCTGCAGTGTTCGATTCTTCCTTGCAACTACTCCATTATGATATGGGGTACATGGAGCAGAGTACTGATGACTGATCCCTTGTACACCACATAACTGTTCAAACAGATCATTATGAAATTCTCCTCCATGATCACTTCTGATAGTCTTGATTCCCCACTTCTCAATCTTTAGTTGTAGTGCAAGGATTTTGAAACTTTCCAAAGTTTCTAATTTCTCCCTCAAGAATCGAATCCATGTATATCTGGTATAGTCATCAACTATAACAAACACATACTTCGTTTCAGCAATGCTCTCCACCTGAACTGGTCCCATGAGATCCATGTGAACCAGATCCAGTGCCTTCTTGGTCTTAATGTCCTGAATCCCTTTGTGTTGAATGTTAACATGTTTCCCTTTATAGTACAAGGTCCACACACAAACTTCTGATCTAATACAAGCTTTAGAATGCCTCTAACCAGTTCCTGATTCACCAGCTTAGTCATTGTTCTGACATTCATGTGACCCAACTTTTGATGCCACAGCTGTAATTCATTATCTTATGTGACATTGTAACAACTGTCAGACTATTTCCACACGTAACAGTTGTTCCCTGTCTTGATACCTCGGAGCTTTACTTCTTGCTTATCATTCAAGGCTTTGCAGTCTGTCTTAGTGAACACTACATCATATACTTCATCATACAGCTGGCTAATACTGATAAGATTTGCCTTTAGTCATTCGACAAAGTACACATTCACAAGATCAGGTTTGTTTGGTCCTTCAGTCTTACCCTTCCCTTTGATCTTGCCCTTTGCTCCATCACCAAAGGTCACTTTCCCAGCTGCTACATCTTCAAACTCATCAAGATTGACTTGCCGACCGGTCATGTGTCTAGAACACCCACTATCAAAGTACCACTTAGTGTCGATACTTCTTGGCACTGGTGCATCAGCAGTGTATGCCACATTACAGTGCATGTCTTGCTTCTCTACCCACACTTTATGTTTCATCCCCCTGTCTGGATACCCAGGTTTGTACTTCAACAGTTGTTCAACCTTCTTCTGAAATCTGAAACAATGAACCTTCATGTATCCTGGTTTACCATAGTAGTAACACCCAGACAAACTTTTGCGAATTTTAGGTTGCTTGAGCTGAACCTCCCTTGGCTGTGATGCTCTTACAAACTCTGACTTATCTTTAGATGGTCCACCCTGATAACCCAGACCCAAGTGTGCTTTTCCTGATATTCCAGTTTGATTTACTGTCTATTTCTCTGTCCGATATTCGAGTTTGATAACTTGCTCATCACAGTGAAAGTTTTGATCCCTATCATCAAGTCTTTCCACCGTGAATTATAGTGTCGGATGCCACATCTAAGATAATCAATATCTTGAATTCATTGGTTTATACTTAATTGAAAGTGTATGCTTACGAACACGCTAGCGATTATATGCTTCAATCCATTCAATTTTGTTGATAGTAAATATATTGATCCAATTTCTGTATTTAAAATTATACTATAAATTGGAATGCATTTTCATAAAAAAAAAATTGTTTTGTTTAAAAGATTTGCATTACTAAATTTATCTTAAAATAATATTTTTATTTGAAATGTATTTTTGCAACACTTTTTATATATATAAGATTATGCAAAACAAGCACCCATCCAATAAGTGACAGTCGGGCTCGGTTTGATGCATTTTCCACCTATAAATCTTGATTCAATGCAGTGCTGATTGCAGTTTGGAAATTTTTCGCATAGACCCTGCACAACGAGCCTTTTTCTTGAAAGTTCAAAGAATATGCACAACACAGAATTTCGCTTGGAAGACACCAAGCAAACGCATCTACTATTATTCTTTATAAGTAACTTTTACAAGATTCACCTATAAGGATCTATACACGTCTAGTTCTTAGATTATTTTCTATCCACAAATCAATAGCATATACTACCTAATGATCTCGCATCCTTGTGAATCAAAAAGCTGAACACTCTCCTTGACAGCTTCTGTTTTTTCGACGAAGCTTCAAGTTACAATCTCTCAATTTGCGGCTCTAAGTGTCACCTCTCCTAGGCACGACCCTTAGACCTTATATACGAATATCGCAAACCCTAACCCTAGGATTCTCTAAATATTCTCCAAGATATGTGAAACGACATAAACATATTCTTCAAGTTTATCCTTTCCATACTTGGTGCACGCCAAGATCTTCAAATCTTCAGCGTGAATATTCTCTGTTCAGCTCAGTAAGTTTATCCTTTCCGTATTTGGTGCACGCCAAATCCTTTGCCACCTGTACAACTATCTGATGTATTCTTTGTGTTCACAGCTTCTAATTCACATACTTCTGTATCTTTACTTCTATCTTCCGCTTTTGCAGATTCTGGAATTTATATTGTTTCCCAAAATTAATGTACTATTCAATAACGTAAAGAGACCTTCGACATGGAGATATATAATACAATATGTTAGACTATAAGTATAAATGGAGATATATAATACAATATCAAATAGAAAATACAAACTTTAGAATATCCATTATAAAAAAAAAAAGGGTATAAATGGAGATATCATATTTGGGATCCAGAGAACGAACAATCGACATAAGAACACCCGAAAAAAAAAAATTTGGTCAATATTGATCATTAATTTTAAACAAAAATTTATATAAAAAATTCTCGCGTAGCGCAGATCCAAAATCTAGTGTATATAAAACATGAATCCGAACATTCTATAAAATTATGTCGATTGTTCGTTCTCTGGATCCCAAATATGATATCTCCATTTATACCTTTTTTTTTCTTTCTGAATATTCTAAAGTTTGTATTTTCTATTTGATATTGTATTATATATCTCCATTTATACTTATAGTCTAACATATTGTATTATATATCTCCATGTCGAAGGTCTCTTTACGTTATTGAATAGTACACTAATTTTGGGAAACAATATAAATTCCAAAATCTGCAAAGCGGAGGATAGAAGTAAAGATACAGAAGTATGTGAATTAAAAGCTGTGAACACAAAAAATACATCAGATAGTTGTACAGGTGGCAAAGGATTTGGCGTGCACCAAATACGGAAAGAATAAACTTGCTGAGCTGGACAGAGAATATTCACGCTGAATATTTAAAGATTTTGGCGTGCACCAAGTATGGAAAGGATAAACTTGAAGAATACGTTTATGTCGTTTCGCATATCTTGGAGAATATTTAGAGAATCCTAGGGTTAGGGTTTGCGATATTCGTATATAAGGTCTAAGGGTCGTGCCTAGGAGAGGTGACACTTAGAGCCGCAAATTGAGAGATTGTAACTTGAAGCTTCGTCGAAAAAACAGAAGCTGTCAAAGAGAGTGTTCAGCTTTTTGATTCACAAGGATGTGAGATCATTAGGTAGTATAGGCTATTGATTTGTTGATAGAAAATAATCTAAGAACTAGACGTGTATAGATCCTTATAGGTGAATCTTGTAAAAGTTACTAATAAAGAATAATAGTAGATGCGTTTTCTTGGCGTCTTCCAAGCGAAATTATGTGTTGTGCATATTCTTTGAACTTAAAAAAAAAAGGCTCGTTGTGCAGGGTCTATGCGAAAAATTTCCAAACTGCAATCAGCACTGCATTGAATCAAGATTTATAGGTGGAAAATGCATCAAACCGAGCCCAACTGTCACCTATTGGATGGGTGCTTGTTTTGCATAATCTTATATATATATATAAAAAGTGTTGCAAAAATACATTTCAAATAAAAATACTATTTTAAGATAAATTTAGTAATGCAAATCTTTTAAACAAAACAATTTTTTTTATGAAAATGTATTCCGATTTATAGTATAATTTTAAATACAGAAATTGGATCAATATATTTACTATCACCAAAATTGAATGGATTGAAGCATATAATCGCTAGCATGTTCGTAAGCATACACTTTCAATTAAGTATAAACCAATGAATTCAAGATATTGATTATCTTAGATGTGGCATCCGACACTATAATTCACGGTGGAAAGACTTGATGATAGGGATCAAAACATTCACTGTGATGAGCAAGATATCAAACTCGAATATCGGATAGAGAAATAAACAGTAAATCAAACTGGAATATCAGGAAAAGCACACTTGGGTCTGGGTTATCAGGGTGGACCATCTAAAGATAAGTCATAGTTTGTAAGAGCATCACATTCAAGGGAGGTTCAGCTCAAGCAACCTAAAATTCGCAAAAGTTTGTCTGGGTGTTACTACTGTGGTAAACTAGGATACATGAAGGTTCATTGTTTCAGATTTCAGAAGAAGGTTGAACAACTGTTGAAGTACAAACCTGGGTATCCAGACAGGGGGATGAAACATAAAGTGTGGGTAGAGAAGCAAGACATGCACTGTAATGTGGCATACACTGCTGATGCACCAGTGCCAAGAAGTATCGACACTAAGTGGTACTTTGACAGTGGGTGTTCTAGACACATGACCGGTCGGCAAGTCAATCTTGATGAGTTTGAAGATGTAGCAGCTGGGAAAGTGACATTTGGTGGAGCAAAGGGCAAGATCAAAGGGAAGGGTAAGACTGAAGGACCAAACAAACCTGATCTTGTGAATGTGTACTTTGTCGAATGACTAAAGGCAAATCTATCAGTATTAGCCAGCTGTATGATGAAGTATATGATGTAGTGTTCACTAAGACAGACTGCAAAGCCTTGAATGATAAGCAAGAAGTAAAGCTCCGAGGTATCAAGACAGGGAACAACTGTTACATGTGGAAATAGTCTGACAGTTGTTACAATGTCACAGAAGATAATGAGTTGTAGCTGTGGCATCAAAAGTTGGGTCACATGAATGTCAGAACAATGACTAAGCTGGTGAATCAGGAACTGGTTAGAGGCATTCTGAAGCTTGTATTAGATCAGAAGTTTGTGTGTGGACCTTGTACTATAAAGGAAAACATGTTAACATTCAACACAAAGGGATTCAGGACATTCAGACCAAGAAGGCTCTGGATCTGGTTCACATGGATCTCATGGGACCAGTTCATGTGGAGAGCATTGCTGGAAAGAAGTATGTGTTTGTTATAGTGGATGACTATACCAGATATACATGGATTCGATTCTTGAGGGAGAAATTGGAAACTTTGGAAAGTTTCAAAATCCTTGCACTACAACTAAAGATTGAGAAGTGGGGAATCAAGATTATCAGAAGTGATCATGGAGGAGAATTTCATAATGATATGTTTGAACAGTTATATGGTGTACAAGGGATCAGTCATCAGTACTCTGCTCCATGTACCCCATATCAAAATGGAGTAGTTGAAAGGAAGAATCGAACACTGCAGGAAATGGCTAGAGCAATGTTACATGGTAATCAAGTGGTTAAGCATTTATGGGCTGAAGCGGTAAATACTGCATGTTACATCATCAACATGGTGTATGTGTGTATGGGCACAAACAAGACTCCTTACGAGATGTGAAAAGGAAAACACCAAGTGTGAGTTATTTTCATGTCTTTGGGTATGTTTGTTATATCCTGAATGATAAGGATCAACTTGGAAAGTTTGACGCTAAAAGTGATGATGGTATATTTTTTGGATACTCTGGTACAAGCACACCATACAGAGTATAAAACAAAAGAACCAGGATGGTGATGGAAACAGTGAGTGTGGTTTTCAAAGACTCACCAGCATAGAAAGTTTATGTCAAGCTTCATGACATAACAGATGCATCACCCAAGGAGGTTGAAGACAAACATGAGGCTGATGAACATGGATGTGATCAGGATCAAAATCAGACGAGATGATTTAGATGACAACTTCCAGCGTAAGGTTCATCGAAATCACTCTCAGAAAGATGTGATTGGAGATGTTACTGGTGGTAGAGTCACACGCAAGAAGCAGATTGACTTCAAGGAAATGGTGAGGTTTGCTTGTTTTGTTTCAACAATCGAACCTAGGAACCACAAGGAAGCATTGGTTGATGAATACTGGATTGCTGCAATGCAAGAAGAGTTGGAACAGTTTGAACAAAGTCAAGTTTGGGATTTGACACCGAGGCCAGATAATGTGAATGTGGTTGACGCTAAATTGATTTTCAAGAACAAGACTGGCGTACATGGTACTGTTGTGAGGAACAAAGCGAGCCTGGTCGCTTTGTCTCTGTTGCACATTTGGAATCGATCAGATTTCTGTTTGGGATAACTTGCGTGTTAAACTTCAGACTACACCAGATGGATATTAAGAGTGCTTTTTCTAAATGGTATTCTACAAAAAGAGGTGTATGTTGATCAACCGAAAGGTTTTGAGGATCCAGAACATCCAAGTATGTCTACAAGTTGAAGAAGGCATTGTATGGGTTGAAACAGGTACCACGGGCCTGGTATGAAAGGTTGACTACGTTCTTGCTTGAACAAGGGTATAAACGGAGAAGTATGGACAAGACTATATTCATTATGACTAAAAGAAGCATTGTGATGGTAGTTTAAATCTATGTTGATGACATAGTGTTTGGGTCAACTGATCAGAAGCTTGTGGATGCTTTTGTCAAGAGTATGATGAAAGAGTTTGAGATGAGTATGATTGGTGAACTCACATACTTTATGGGGTTCCAAGTGAAGCAAACGGCTGAAGGTATCTTTGTCACTCAAAGTACATATGCTCGGAACCTAGTGACTCGGTTTGATCTTCAGTCAAGCAAGAGTGCAAAGACACCAATCGGATCAACCACTAAGCTCTCAAAAGATGAGCATGGAGATACAATGGATGAAAAAATGTATCGAGGGATGATTGGGAGTCTGTTGTATTTGACTGCAAGTAGGCTAGACCTATGTTTCAGTGTTGGGATGTGTGCCAGGTATCAGGCTAAGCCAAAGATGTCCCATCTTCAAGGTGTGAAGTAGATCATCAAGTATGTGAAAGAAACTGCTGATTTGGGTATTTACTACACTGAGGATACAAACAAGAATTTGGCTGGTATTGTGATGTTGATTGGTCTGGATGTCTGGATGATCGCAGGAGCACAAATGATGGGTGTTTCTTTCTGGGGAACAACCTTGTGTCCTGGCATACTAAGAAACAGAGCAGTGTTTCTCTATCAACGGCTGAAGCAGAGTACATTGCATTAGGGAGCTGCTGCACACAACTCTTGTCGATGAAACATGTGGCTGCGGATTATGATACACTCTTTAATTCCATGTTAGTGCACTGTCATAATCAAAGTGCCATCAATATTGCTAAAAATCATGCTCAGCATACACGGAAAAAACACATAGATATCATGCATCATTTTATTCGTAACTTGTTGAGGAGAAACTGATTGTGGTTGAACATGTGGGCACTGATTTCCAACTGGCTAATTTATTCACAAAAGCTCTTGATTTTATCCAATTTATTAATCTAAGAAAGGCTATTGGCATTTGTAAAATCTAACTTGCTTGTTGAGCTTTGTATATTGAGACAGGGACAGGTGCTAGAACATGTTAGAAGAAAGTTTTCAAAACTGTGTTTTTCAAAGACTCTTGGTCCCTATCTATGTAGTGTTTGATGGAAAAAAGTTTTATGTCATGCTGGTCATGTACAGTCAAGTATAAGTGTGTGCACTGAGACTGCGGTAAAAAAGGCTGGAAGAAGAGGAAGAGCTGTGCAAAGAACCTCCTGACACAGCAAACTAAAAATCAAGGTGATATTTCTGTGTCAGGATGCACTAGCTACACCACTATATATATGATCATCAGAAAGAAAAAAGGGGTTGCAAATAAAAAATAAAAAAGGAAAAGAACAAAAAAAAAAGGGAAAAGAACAAAAAAAGAGCAAAAAGAAAAAGAAGAAAAGGAAGCACCCCCTGAGCTTATCCATCTGCTCATATGTCGGACAAATCAAGTGATGGGATTCTCTAACTGATTACCCTCGAAAAATAGGCTACAATGTCTTGTTCCTGAGAAGTAAAGTGATGGTACAGACATCTGTTCAAAGCCACTCTTCTAGAGAGATTTCTAGCCATGTCGAAGTGACCACCAAGCTGAAAGCTAGATTGTGTGGGATGTGGGCATGCTAGCGCCAAATGGCTAGCCATTGAATCCAAGGATTGAGCTATTTTCATATCAAAGGTTTTGACATGTTCTGGTGCGTGTCCTGGATCAAGTCTTGAGACCACATTGATCAGACAGCGGATTTCCAAGGTAAACGACATATCTTTAAAAGTCAAAAGCTCATATGGACTATCATTTTCTGGGTCACTTAATGTTTGTGTGATATTTGATCTTGATTGTCTAGTAGTGTTCCCTGTGTTTTAAAATGTTTGTTGGAGAGAGCAAGTAAACCAAACAGGTTCTTGATTGGCGCTTTGTATTGTATATCACAAAGTTGCACTGATGGGTTTGTGAGTAGTTTCGGGTCCGTGTAAGTCAGGCCAAATAAATCTATGCAGGCCCATAAATGATTTTGGAGGGAAAAGCCTAGGGTTTACTTGTCATGTCAATCAAAAGGGGGCGAATGAGGAAGTGAATGGTTATTGCTATCTTTATTCAAGATTCTCAATTCTTTGTTTTTCCCCGGTAAATTTTTGAAACCCTAAAATCAAGATGAAGGCTATCTTTTCCGGTCTCCGATCTTTTGTTCAGCAATGGCTGTCGTCTTTAAAGGGCTCTAGTGGTTCCAATGAGGCTATGACAAGCCCGATTATGGCTATGCAAGAGGATTCGAATCCTTTGGTGATTGTTCCGTACTGTTCTCCATCGGGATTATCTTTGCCGTCGAGAGCTATTTTCTCTAATGCCCTCCCCGCCTTCGGCTAGGGTTTCATCACCGATTTGTGGATGAATAGACAGGAGGTGATTGAAAGTCTTCTGGTTCCAAAGTCCTCCAAGCAGGAGACCGCTGCTGCTGGGTCTGAAACAGTGAGGTGACTGCTCTAGTGAAGAAGAAGAGTGAAGAAGAAGAGTCAGCTCCGCCCCTGCAAGTCTGAACGTTCGTCTTCTTGGGTTAGAACTGCTAGATCTCAGCCGTCTGTGTCTCAGACCGTGTTTGATGGCACCAGGTTCCTGTCTCACGCTGCGCAATCAAGGTATGATCTCTTCGTGACTTATCCCTTTCATGAGGACCGAGTGGTGGATTTTGCTGCAAATTCTTGTGAGGTTGAGAGGATTATCAAAGATGTTAGGTTTCTAGGTATGGTCGCCAAGATGAAACCATTTGTGGCTGAGGTTGTCAGAGAGTTTTGGGAAAATCTTCCTACTGTGAATGTTGAGGAAGAATCATTGGCTGTGTGGGTACGAGGCAGACAGGCGACGAAGCAGACAGGCGACGAGCCAGATAGGTGACGAGGCAGACAGGCGACATGGCAGACAGGCGACGAGGCAGACAGGCGACGAGCCAGACATGCGACGAGCCAGACAGGCGACGAGCCAGACAGGCGACGAGCCAGACAGGCGACGAGCCAGACAGGCGACGAGCCAGACAGGCGACGAGCCAGACATGCGTCGAGCCAGACAGACGACCAGCCAGACAGGCGACCAGCCAGATAGGCGACCAGCCAGACAGTCGACCAGTCAGACAAGCGATGATGCAAACAGGCGACGAGCCAGACAGGCGATGAGCCAGACAGGCGACGAGCCAGACAGGCGACGAGCCAGACAGGCGACGAGCCAGACAGGCGGCGAGACAGCGAGACGTGACAAGCCAAACTGGCGGTGACCCAACGAAGCGACGAGCCCAATATCTTGTTGGGCCGAGGCAACGAGCCATAAGATTTTGGTAAGCCGAGGTAACAAGTCAAAGCAAGAAGCCCACACTCGAACCGACAAACAAATCCGAGAATAAGGGAAATTCCGAAGAATAAGGAAGTTTTTCTTTATCATTTGGAAATAGGCCCAGCCGGCTGAAACGAGTATATATATTCATGTACATCCTTTGAGAAAAGGATCCGCAATTTTACCTAGCAAACACTTGTTATTTTGTCTGCAACAGCTTTCTAAACAGTTTTAATAAAAGCACCTTCTTTGGATCTCTGTTCTTGTGTTTCTTTTCATAGAAGTTTTCGAATCCCTTATTTTTCCTAAACAAGTTTAGTTGTGCGAGTTTCGACTCCCACTGAGGCCGAAGGCAGATTCGAAGATATTGTCGCCTGAACTAACGCGGAATTCCCCCTAGATCTCAGAGCCATCCTCTACCCCCCATAGATCTCAAACGACTCGAAGTGGAGGAAAAGAAGACTCACGCCTCAGAGCCGTTGAAGGCGAAGCTCCGTAGCATCACCGACAAGAAAGTCCTCGCCGCCTCCACCTGTCGTACCTTAGATCTACCTCCCCACTGTCTCGCCGTCTGAAACCACTTGAACCTCCGAAATCTACGAACGTCCCTCAGCGAAAACCAGAAGAAATTTTCGTCGACCTCTTCTCATCCTCAAAGAAGATAGATCTAGGGAGGAGAGAGCCTCTGAAGACCACCAGACGGACATCTAGAGCTTCCAACACTGCGCCGCCGTATATCAAGACCAACTCTTCAATTCCTAGGAAAAAACCTTCGAATCTCGATGGAGAACAAGGAGAAAAGGGAGAAGGGAAAGAGAAAGGTCATCTCGCAACCACCGGCCAAGACACCGGAGGCCGGAGAAGCAAAAAATAAAAGTCACTGTTTTGAATAGGGTTTACTATTTGGGAGAGAAATGAACGATTGTCCTGATAAAAAAAAAATATTTATATTTATAATATTTGGGAAGAAGGCCCTCTCGATTGTCTTGATAATATTTGCTGATGAAATTGAATAGTTCTCAAAACCCTTCATTGATATTTGATATATATAGAGAAATATGAGGGGTCCCTACTTCCCATATATATTTTTCTAAATAAATTTGGATTCACTTTGATTTATAATCTCTATATATATAAGATATGTTACTCTACTAGGTTATGGGCCATATTATGCATATTTGAAAGGTTTAATTATGATATGGGATGGGATGGATTTACTGCTAATTATAGGGTTCAGATTCAATCTTTTATATATACTATATTTTTTATGATTAGTTTTTTAGGTATTCAATTCTTAAGAATTGTGCAAAATTTTATTCCATATTTACTATTTGTTGCTTCATTCTTGTTTTTTTTTGTTTGCCATACATTTTTAAAGATAGTAATAGATTTATTGTACAGAGTATAAATATGTTTTCAGTGAATCATATTTTAAAGGGATTTGATCGACATTTCATTTAAAAAAATATTAAGTATTTGATTTAATAAGATTTGGCGTATTTTTTTTCTATAAAATTTGGCCTATTTCTGTAACTCTCTTTATATATATATTCTGGTTTGAATATTTCTGGATTTATTAATCTGAAAATTAAACACATAAAAATGGAAGAATATATATATTTGGTCACGAACGTATTTCATTTATCGATTAGACGAATACATTGTCTGTATCATGAAACTAATAAAGAACAGAATTGTCAATGAAAGAAAATGTAGTTTTCCAACCACGTGCAATCTTCGCAAGCAAATCGACTTTTATATTCTTATCCCGTTGCCGGTATATAAGAACAACTTCGGGAATGACTCCTTTAGTACCATGTCCGGTTCTGAGCCCAAATTGGGCAAACCCATGCTTGCGGTCCTTATATTTATAAAAAAAAATCAGGTCCATAAATACCAAAAAGATTCTAGTGGCAAAAACAAATTAGATCCTCATAAGTGGACATTGGTTGGAACTGCAGAGGGATGGTGTTTTTCTTTTTCTAAACGTTTTTTTTTTTAATATGCAAGACGCCCCATTTTTTTCTCTAATTTGCGGTCTTTTAAAACTCAGGGCCGGCTCTGCTTAATACTGCCAATTCACTTAGCTCCAGCAAAAAATCGGGCCACTCTCCAAAAAATGCCATCATGTTTGTCAGCTCTTTTGAGCCTACTACGAAAAGTGAAGAGTGACGACTTTTTTTCTCATGTCCCAAATCAAACCATGCAACTCCATGCAAATATTCATTAGCAAAATTGTTTTTGTACCTGAAGACCCGCAATAGTGCAATATCAAAAATATTTTGTGCATTTAAAATACACGCTTTGACTTATTTTGGGCCGGACGTTAGCCTTAATTACGATTGTTAGTGATATGTGACCGACCTTTAAGCTTCAAGCCTTCAACTCTAATTAACCCGCGATCACGTAAATGATTTAGACCATGTCTCACCATTAATGCAATGCAATAACTTCATAATTTATAAACGTCAATTACCGTTTCGCTCAACCATTATAAAAAAAAAGCACCAAAAAACAATGTTTACTATTATTATTAGTAAGAAAATATGAATAACTTCAAACAATTTCTCCTCGCAATTTACATTTCTCTAGCCCTAACATGTCAAGAACATGTCTTAGCTGGCGGCGCCACCACGAAAGACATTATAGTTCCAAAGATCTCAGAGTGGCAAGTAGCGGTGGTCAACGGTTTGACCACCACCGAAACTCTTTTCGTTCATTGTAAATCTAAGGAAGACGATCTCGGCGAACAAACTCTGCTTTGTGAAGATAGATTTTTTTGGAATTTTGGAGAAAATATGCTTCACTCAACTTTGTTTTGGTGCTATTTGAGCAAAGATGATGGTCATGTGAATGTAAACGTGTTTTGGGATGATGTAATTTTGTTCCATAGATGCGGTTGGAAAAATTGTGTTTGGACCGCTAAAATTGACGGCGTTTATCTTTGGAATTCGGCGACCGGCGAAGATATGTTAATGGAGAAATGGGAAATTGGATGGTGAAGAAATATTTTTGGTAATTGTCTTATCGTATATGAATCTCATTTATTTATGCAGAAAAAGTAAGTTAATAATAATCTTTTTGTCATATATTTGATATAAAATTCTCTCTCTTAATTTCTTGTACTTTTCTATCTTATATAAAAAAATTTCTTTGTTTGTTTAAAGTTTTAAATATTCATATACAAGCCGGTTAATTTCTAGATTAATTTTAGATGAGATCAAATCATAAATTATAAAAAACTGATTAAAAAATAATGAGTTGTTATACTTCATCTATATTGCTAAAAAAATTCAGCATAGAATTCGTGTACGATTTTCGGTTCAACAGGTTGTAATGAGAATAGTAAACCATATCTGATTGTTGTTATCTAAATACAAAACTCATCTATAAACCTGAATTTATATAATTTTACAAAAAGACATACTAATCAATTCTTTAGATAAATTCAAATTATACAATTTTATATCATTATGTCTGCTTTACACACCATTCAAAACTTTAAAACGATTAACTTAAACCAAATGATTGTTTTTCTAGATATTACAAAACAAATGATTTTTTCCCCATAAAAATCTATTCAAACCATTTTTGTAAATTTTTCCGCTCTATTCATAAAATCATGTTGATTATATGTAATACCCATGAATTCTGAAAAATAGTATTGCATGAGAAGAGTTTAAAAGAAGTGATCCGACTACCTATATCACCAAATTACACTTATTTCTTCTGTACTTGATACTGAGAGAACTCTATGCTTAAATGCTTGAGCTTGACTGATCTACTCGGAAATGATTTCCAGTACGGTGTGAATGAAGACAAAACAATGGAAAAAATCATGTGGTGGTCTACATGGACATATGACAAGTCTTTCGAACCTCCTGGAGTAGCATACTGGCCGTCGGCAAGGGTGGGCCCCATGGGTCGATAATGGGTGTGGGATCCCATGAACAATGGTGGTCGGAACGTTACAAATGGTATCTGATCCAAAATTAGACGAGTGTAGTGTTATAAGCTAACACTGTCAGAGGAAAACTGTCTTGGTATGCAACGAAGATGGTGCATCCTATGAGTGGGGTGATTGTAATACCCCGAATTATGGAAAATGGTGTTACATGAGGAGAATTTAAAGAATTAGTTAGGCTACTTATGTTACCAAAGTGCACTTATATTTTTCGTAACTTAATATCGAGAGAACTCTATAGTTAAGTGTGCCTGAGTTGGAGTAATTTCAATATGGGTGATTTACTAGGAAGTGAATTTCAGTACCGTGTGAGTGAGGACAAAACACTTGAAAATATTTCGTGGTGATCTGCATGGATAGTTAACAAGTCTTTCGAACCTTCTGGAATAGTGTACCAGTGTCAGATGAGGGTGGAATCCACAGACCGAGAATTGATGTGCGGGGCCACGAACGGTGACGATCCGAAACTTGCATTAAAGGAGCTAAATCATTGTATTTTGAATTCATTGCTTACGAACAAGATAGTGATTATAAATTTAGATTGATCCAGTTTATTTGATGACAATGCGTTCATCTAAATTCTGGATTTAGGTTAAACTATAGATCTAATGCATTTGCATCAAAAATGTTTTTTTTTAAAGTAATTACATTAATATATATATATATATATATATATATATATATATTTCTCTTAAAATAATATCTTTTAAGAAAATATATTTTTGCAACCTTTTTATTTATAATATTATCACATTCATGCAATATTTTAAATAAATTATATATAAGATTATACAAAACAAGCACATATCAGTTCAGTGGCAGCCGGAAACTCTTTCACACATTTTCTCACCAATAAATTGTGTATACTAGAGCTGAACCCGCGCATTTTCACGGGCAATTGTATAATCGTTTTGTTGTATTTTGACGTAAAACAAATGTTTCTTTATTAAATTTTAGGGGCTGTGTACAATATCATTCTGATATAGTGAATACAAGAAAGACGGGCAATTATTATAAATTTGGCATTTAATCTGTCGATTTGATTTCCATCTTTAATTGTAACTGTGAGCAGAAATTGTATAATTCTAGATTAACTCATTTATGACTCATGTTGGGGTCAGATTTTACCCCACTGAGATCAACATGTGAAAATGGCTAAGTAAAAAATGTGCTTAGCCAAATATTTTGTGCCTAACCAAACGTTCTGCGCCTAGCCGAATATTTTGTGCCTAGCCGTGGAGAGCCAAAGACAAAGGAGGCCAAAATGGAGAGCCGAAGAAGAAGCAGACCAATGCGGAGAGCCAAATCTGTCGACGAGCCATATCTTCACGACGCGCCGTACCCACGGCTAGGCAAAGCGACGAGCCGTACGCACGGCTAGGCAAAGCGATGAGCCGTACCCACGGCTAGGCAAAGCGACGAGCCGTACCCACGGGTAGACAAAGCGACGAGCCGTACCCACGGCTAGGCAAGGCGACGAGCGATAGGGCCTCCGCTAGGTAAGGCGACGATCCCCATGGCCTTTGGGCCGAGCCGAGCCCTAGACCTTTATTGGCCGACACGACGAACTGAAGCAGGAAGCCCACGATGTTCGACTGACTTAGAAGAATCCGAGAAGAAAGGAAGGATAAATATGAAGAAAAGAATGTAACGAAGGAATAGGAAGTCTTCCTAATCGCTTTAGGATTCGTCCTAGCCGACCTAAACTTATATACATATGCTTGTACATCTCTTGAGAAAGGGATCCGCAACTTTTCGCTTAGCAAAAATACTTAGATTTTCTCTTTAACAACCTCTGTATTCGAAACTTTTAAACATAGCAATAAAAAGTATCTTTGGATCTCTGTTCTTGTGTTTCTTTTCCTAGAAGTTTTCGAATCTCTAATTTTTTCTAACCAAGTTTAGTTGTGCGAGTTTCGACTCCCACAACTCTTAATCACAAATTTTCAAACACCTTTGAATGCAACTTTGCAATAACCGAAGCTCCATGTCGATTGCATAGCCCACATCAAACTCACGCCTTTTACTTATGGAAGTCTTCATAAAGTTTTAAGCTAAAATCATTATTTTGGATTAAAAGAAACATGATAAGTTATGTTTTTGCTATGTAAACATATCATTTTTTCTGTATATTAGTTTTGGAAAAAGGCTCGAAAACTGTTGGAATTTTATTGAAATGTATAGTTTCAAATACATATTGTCACAATTAGCAACATATTAATAAAAAAAAATATGAATCACCAAATCTAACCAAAAAAACATATTTTGAAACTATACACTTCAATAAATTGATATCATATAGTATATTTCAAAAAAACATATCCAACTCATGATATGTATCCAACTCATATAATGTGCTTTGTCGATTTATTCTTTGCATGTCCTCGCCTTTGTTTCCATCACCAACTCACCGGGATCTCATCTCCATAATCACTGGTAAATCCATATTTTATATATAACATTTTTTGGGAAATTACTTAATCTAGATCGAAAAAGTGGAGAAAAAAAATTTAAAACCCATAACAGTAGACACAATTTTTTGCCGAAAAAAATTGAAAAAGTACTCGGTGATGAATGCCGTTAATTTCTGATATGGCAACACAAATCTCATGCTTCTTTAATATGCAATCATATTTTCGAGAGTTCTAGGTTCTAGCCATAAAAACTTCAAGCTTCTTCATAAAGTCACACTTGGTGAGATTTTTTAGATTTTACGTCTAAAAAAATACATGCGTCTACGGAAACATTTTTTTTTATTCCATGATGTGTATTGAATTATGAAACCTACGAATATTAGATGTGCGTGGTCGTGACACTTTGTTTTCACCACCGATTATCACAAACAGTTGCCGCTTTCACCCGTACTAAGTGCTTACATCCAACTGCGAGTTTCAACATTTCCAAGCCTCGGAGACTGACGATCATAATCACGGCGCGTTCTCAATGTCCAAACCCCCGTCGTCTGCACCATATCTCTAAACTTCCATTCGAAAACTTGGGACGGCGGTCATGATCTACGAAGGCATTTCCTACCTTCTCCAACATTGGTTTCTTCATCTTTAACATGTCAAACTTCTGTGTCATCACCAGCGAGGACGAATCCGTCTGGGTCTGTGCTGGTGCTACATTCGGTTATAAGAGGATTTGGGAAAGAGAGCAACATCACAGATTTCTCGTCGGAGTTTGCCCCACAGTCAACGCCAAAGGTTTACCCCATAGTCAATGCGAAAGGTCACAGAGCAGCAACGGTAAAGAAAACATATATAAAATGAATTTCTAAAATTGCTTAAATGCAATTAGAAAGGTGGACAATGAACTGTACTCGGACGATATGCATCGATTGGAAGGAACATAGTCTTTGGCCAAAAGGCCCATAGCAGACAAAGGCGCTTACTCGCGATCGTAAATTGCAATTTTTTCCCCTAAAAATAGAGACACACGTCAATCGCACAATGATCGGAACTCATCTTTCATAATTTACTAGATTAGAATCCGCGTTAATACGCGTGTAAACAAATTAGAAATTATTGACAAAAATATTTAATTTTAGTTAGTAACCTATTGAATTGTCAAAGTATTTTGAAATACTATTTAAACACAGATTTTATATCATTATAATTTACATCCTAATTATCCTATCATAATTCATATCCTGCAGATCTAAAAATATGTATAAGCGGAATTCAAATCATATTCTTAGTAACAATTAAAAAAAATTTATATTTTTACCCGTTATGAATATTTATTAGTTATATGATAAAATAGTAAAAATAATTTAAGTATTGTAGGGTTAAATCAGAAAAGAGTAAATTTCATGTTAATAAACTCATAAAAACCTATAAAAGATATTTATAAATAATATTATCAAACATCACATAAGTACATTATTGATGATTTTATACCATTGATGTTATCATTTTATTTCTCATAGAGATTTATACTCGTCAAACATTATTGACTCTTGAATCTTAGTACTAAATATAGTATTATTATTTTAATTTATATAAATTTTCATTTATACAATTTTTTTTTAACATTAGAAAGTATCAATATCATCATAGGTTGAAGATTTTCATGTTCTTTGTGATATTCTACAATTCTATTGATAAAATAAACATGCTTGTAGTTTTTTTTTTTTTTAACATACTTGTGCATATCTTAAATTTTTAAATTGAAATTTCCATATCCTTTCTAACCTTTTGTTTTTCAATTTATATATTCTCTTTTGTTTTATCATTTATTTTTCTTAATTAAAATTTCCATTCTCTCTTTTATCTTCTCTATTTTTCTTCTTAATTTTTTGTTTCCTAATTAGTTTGGACTATTATAAATTTTCCTTTTTACTATTTGGTTAGTTACTTAATAATTATTTTGTTAGTTTTCCATTTTTAATTTTACTTTTTAAGTTAATTTTAAGTGTTACCACATGTCATCATCTGATTAATATTAGACATATGTCGCGATCTGGTGAGTTATAATTTTGTCTACGTGTCACGCTTACGTCGAGCGCATCCTGCTTTATATAATAAGACTAGCAACCAATAAGATTTATTAAAATATTTATTTTCTATATTGGTGTGATAATAATATACATCCTATGAAAAACATTTATAACAAATTTTTTATCCTTAAAATTTTCAGATATACAATTCAAAAAATTCTACCAGTGTAAATCCTAAAAATAAAATGAATGTCAATGGTTAATATATTTATACGTGTTTTTAATGTTTGTTAAGTTATTGGATTTTTAATGTGCAAATTTAATAATTTTTAGTTTATTTTCTTTCTAATATATATAGTCAAATAATTGCAGTATCTTTAACTCAGTACTAACAACATAAAAATTTTCATTTTCCACTTATATATTTTCATTCATTAATAGTATATACCGTTTATATTTATAAAAAAATTTATTTTTTGTTTTTATGGTCTAAATAGATCTCAAATCAATTGAATTTTTACCTTTCATTCAATGTTGATATATTCAAACACAAACTTTTATATTTTCATAAATGACATAACATCTTAAGATCTATTGCATACGTATAATATTTTTGAAACTATACCACTTTATTTTATCGGTCTAAGGCTAATATGATAACAATATCCTTTGAAACTCATATACGCATAAAGTCTAGATTTTGCTTTTTTGTCGAATAATCGAATGGATAACACACACTATAGAACATCCAAATTAAATAGATTTGGATTAGAAGCAAGTATATTTAACTTTTATATAATATAAATTATTAAAACTTTTTTCAGTACTTGTCTCTCTCACACACACACACTCTCTCACACTCTCTCTCACACTCTCTCTCTCACTCTCACTCTCTCTCTCACACTCTCTCACACTCTATCACACTCTCTCTCTCACACTCACACTCTCACTCTCTCTCTTACACTCTCTCACACTCTCCCACACACACTCCCTCCTAAAGTCTTTCATTTTTCCATTCTTGTCTTTTTTAGAGATTATATTATCTTTTTTATATCTTTACAAATCATTGTTAATATTTTTTTTTACATTTAAGTTGCATTTTTGAATAAATTTGTGTGTTCTTTTCCATTAAATATTTTAGATTTTATTTTTTAAGTTGTATGTAGTAATGTGTTGATTTTCTGATAGTTTTATCTCTGTACAATAGTAAATTATTTATATTATTTTTAATATATATTTTATTTAATTGTTAAAATCTTAGAATTAAGAAATATTTTTTTCTAATTAAGTTAATTTTTTTTGTTATACTTAATAGAAAACCATGACATAATTTCTTTATCTCCTAAACTATTTTATATTCCCAGAACTACTTTAGAATTTTAGAATATTTTCTAATCCAACCATCGATTAATTCAGATGCTTATTGAGTTATATGTAGTAATGTGTTGATTTTCTGATAGTTTTATTTATGTACAATATTAAATTATTTATATTATTTTAATAGATATTTTATTTAATTGTTAAATCCTTAGAATTAAGAAACTTTTTTTTTGATTAAATTAATTTTTTTTTGTTATAGTTAATAGAAAACATGACATCATTTTCTTATCTCCTAAACTATTTTCTATTACCAAAACTACTTTATAATTTTAGAATTTTTCTTTATTAACATAATTTCCTATTACCATAATTTCTTAACTATCGATTAATTTAGATGCTGACGTAGAATGTTACTATTGGTTATTTTAAATCCTATGTGGACAGCCTTAGATGATGCTGATTAAGTTATATATAGTAATGTGTTGATTTTCTGATAGTTTTATTTATGTACAATAGTAAATTATTTATATTATTTTAATATATATTTTATTTAATTATTAAAACCTTAGAATTAAAAAATTTTCATTTTCTAATTAAGTTAATTTTGTTTGTTATAGTTAATAGAAAATATGACATAATTTTTTTCTTCTCCTAAGCTATTTTCTATTACCAAAACTACATTAGAATTTTAGAATTTTTCCTTATTAACATAATTTCCTATTACCAAAACCATGACATAATTTTCTATTATCATAATTTTTTAACTATCGATTAATTTAAATGCTGACTTGCAATGTTAATTGGTTGATTTAAATCCTACGTGGACATTCTCAAAATCTTATAGCATGAACTTTTATATAGTATAGATACTAGAAAATTTACCCGTGCATACGTACGGGGTTTTTCATAATTTAGATTATTTGTGTGTTGTAGTACTATTATATTTGTGTGTATATTTGATTCAATTTTAAACAAAATTAATTACTTATAGTTTAAGTTTGTGGGAAATAAAAATAACATCTTAAGAAGCTAAGTATATTTCACTACAGCCACCGTAGTTTTCGAAATTCAGCAATATGCCCATTTCTTCAGTCAAAATTCAGCAATATGTCATCTTAAACGCATGTACTACATCTTAAATCAATCTTGTGAATGAACTATGAAATCATATATCAATTATAAGAGATTTATCTACATCATCTTAAGAGTTTTGTTTCAGATTTAAGCAAAAAAAGTTTAGATCTCAGTGAAAAAATAATAAGAAGAAAAAACAAATTCATGGACACATGCCACATATTCACCATCAGACACTTCACATCATACAATTCACATGTAATCATGAGTGAGAAACTCAAAACATCCAGCCAAAGAATCCAAGTTTTCCAATTTCAAACTAACACTTACATTACTAGGTTTAAACTGAAGAGCCAAGTCAAGATATCCTAAACAAATTCACCAAAACATAATAATTTTTCACTGCATTCTAAAATTAATTCAAAAGGAAAACCACATAAGCAATAAAATACGCACCCTACTGATTCCTACGGCGAAAGTCTTTTCTTTCGACTTTACCTCTCACACAAAGTCTCCTCATCCACTTCGTCTTCATATAGCCCATCGCCTTCTGAAGAGTTGAATAGATACGGTTAAAATCAGAAATTTGATATGTGACAGAAAAAATCTAAAGTGGTGACCCAAAAGACAAAATAAAGAATTGATACAAAATGACTACGATGAACAATTAATTTATTAAACATTAGAAGATGAAGAGGCCACAGAGTTTTGGTGTTCACTAAACTTTAAAGCTCTTGCATCAAGACAAATAAATGCTCAAATAGCATAAAACTATTTTTTAATTTTTGTTTGTTAAATCTTTGTGAAATTTGATGTAGTTTAACGTCACTTTGGTTTTAGCATGAATATTTATTAGTCTTGAGATCCTAAGGAAATCAAACGAATGGATAAAATGAGTTGATGAATTTTTTTTTTTGAAAAAAGTAAAACTAAATCTGATGTGGCTCCACTGAACTCGAAAGATATGAGAGTATCAGAACTCCTTGACCACTCTCAAAACGACTGGAATTGGATGAAAATACGAGCTATTATACCCAACTATGAATCTGTCATCCGTCTTATTCAGGTGAGTTCTTCTAGAGCTCGGAATCGACTAGTTTGGCTACCAGTGAATAACGGAAAATACACGGTCCGATCAGGTACGGTCTTACTACCACAGAAGACCTACTGGAGCTTCAAAGAAGTTTCAATTGGCAAAGCAATATATGGAGACTGAAAATTGTCCCAAAGATCAAGCATTTCCTGTGGAAGGCTACAGTAAGAGCCCTACCAGTGGGAGTTTAACTGGTAAATAGAGGTATTTCAGCTGCAAGAGATGTGGGGAACCGGAGACAATCACCTATGTTTTACGGGATTGTGCTTTTGCTCAAGAAGTTTGGAGATCATCCCCCTTACACGGATCGGACCAGGCTGCATCAGTCCATGTTTTAGAGTTCCTCACGCGTCTTAAGACCTTGGTTTGTCTTCCTCCCTTAGGCGTTTCTGAGGCCAACCTCCAAGCTTGGATTGTATGGAATTTGTGGACTGCTAGGAACCAACTCATGTTCGAAAACAGAGCATTCTCTGAAAGTGATGTCATTCTGAAATACATTACGGAAGCAAAGGAATGGCAATTTTCTCAATCTCTTTGCCGTAAGGAACATATCTTGGAAGAACAAGTACAACCATTACAGGCTTCTCCTTCGAGTATGTCTTGCTTTATCGATGCAGCTTGGCAAGCGAGCACTCGAAACTGTGGCCTGGGGATTTTGTTCAAATCTGTTGATGACCACGAAACAGAGCATCAAACCAATCGCCAAAATGTGACCTCAGCCCTTGCAGGTGAGGCGTGGGCAATGCGTGAAGCTCTCCTACAAGCTCTTGACCGAGATCTTGTGGATCTCATGGTGCTATCGGATTCGCTATCACTCGTCAACCTAATCAATTACCACGATACTCACACGAAGATACATGCTATTGTTAACGATATTCGCCTTTTGGCGCTATCCTTTTCTTCGATTTCTTTTCGATTTATTCCTCGTTCCGCCAATGCTATGGCGGACTTGCTGGCTAAACAAGCTCTTCAAGCTTTGTTAACTCTTTGATTTAAGATGAATAAACAACAGTTTTGACCCCAAAAAAAAAAAAAAAAAAAAAAAATATATATATATATATATATATATATATAATGTGGTATAAAGAGGAGTGTTTATGTGTCAACCCATTGTAAAAGGAAACCCAACTTTTATGTTATAGATATAATATAATATGCATTTCTTGTTGCAGTCCGGAAACTTTGAGCGACCTAGCACAACGATCGCCTACTTCTTTCTTCCCCTTTTGCAAATTTTAAATTTTATATTGTTTTCAAAAAATTAGTGTAGATTCAAAAGGACATATAATGTCCTTAGACATTAATCTTTTTCCGTGCGTTACAATGCAATATCATAATGTATTGTAGCAATGAAAATGTATATAGTATGTTCAACTATAAGTAGGAATGGACATATAATACTTTTTCTTGAAGAAGCCATTTTGATCCTTTTGTTTTGATTTGTTTTGTGTTTTTTTTTTCTTTTCCATTTCTGCTTATGAAATTGAATAGTTCAAAACCATTAACATATATGTAGAGAATGTTCGGATTCATGTTTTATTTATAGACTATACACGGTAATGTTTTATTTATATACTATACATGTTTTATTAGCTTTGACTACTTTTTTTGTGTCACCTTTGGTTTAAAGATTTGAATTTGACTTCTTTTTTTCCCTAGATAACTAGTTTATGAAGAGACCAAAACCGAATGTACATTTTTTTGAAATAAATATACGAGTAAAGATTATGGTCATATGAATGTAAACGTGTTTTGGAACGATGTAATCTTGTTCCATAGGTGCGGTTGGACCGCTAAAACTGATGGCTTTATGAACGATCAACTTAACTCAGATGTTTGTTTTTCTAGTTATTACAAAATAAATCGAATAATATTCTTAAAAGTATATGCAGTTTTTGTAGATTTTCTTGCTCTATTCAATAATCTGCGACTTATGTTGATTATATGAACGACATAATCAGTATTTTGAACTCATTGCTTTATATTTGATGGAATGTGTGCTTACTAACACAATAACAATTATAAACTTAAATTATTCAATTCATTTGATGAAAAATACGTTCATCTAAGTTCTGCATTTGAGATTAACTATAAACCGAAATGGATTCGCATTAATAAATTTATGTTAAAATAACATTTTTACTAAAAATATATTTTTGCAACGATTTTTATTTATAATATTATAACAACATGTAGTATTTTAAACATATCATATTTAACTTTTATAACAAACACATACAAATTCAAGGGTATACGGAGCTATTGGGATGCATTTTCCACTAACATAGTGTGATTCAATGCATGTCTGATTGCAGTTCGGAAACTTTGTGCATGTACCTATCAGAACGCCCTTCTTTTTATCTTGAGCTTTTGCAAATTCTGAAATTTATATTGTTTTCAAAAAATTAGTGTCGTATTCAAAATCATAAAGAGTCATTCGAATTTGTCAGTTACAATGCAATATCCTAACGTATTGTAGCAATAAAAACGTATATAGTAGGTTCACTTATAAATATGAATGGAGATATAATACAATATCAAATAAAAAATACAAATTTTTAATTTAATTTTGCATACCTGGGATCAAGAAAACAGCCAAACATAAGAACGCAAGAAGAAAACACTTTCTTGATGAAACCATTTTGATCCCTTTTTTTTTTTTTTGCTTATGAGATTGAATAGCTCCAAACCTTTGAATATATATATATATATATATATATATACACGATATAGAATGTTTAGATTCATGTACACGCGGCTTAATATAATAGATATAGAATGTTTGACTAAGACTATTAGCTCTGAATACTTGTTATGTATACACTTTTAAAACGATTAATTTTTTAGATATTACAAAATATGGAAAATATTATGAAACATTATATGGATATTCATTATATGCTCATCTTAAATCTATGTTCTAAAATGTTCTAAATTTATTTGTTCTTCAAGTTCTACTTGTTCTCCAAGTAATTTTCGTATTTTTCTGCCAAAAATGTGTTTTTCACATTTTTTCCGTCCGTACAAAAAAACGTTTCCACATTTTTCCCGCAAAAAAACTCGTTTCCGCATTTTTCCGTCTAAAAACGCGTTTCTGCATTTTTCGGATTAAAAAGGCGTTTCCGCATTTTTCCGCCAAAAACATGTTTTCTATGTTTTTCCCAGTCAGAAATCGCGCTTGCCACATTTTTCCAATCGAAAACGCATTTTCTGATTTTTTTTCCGCCAAAAACGTATTTTCTGTATTACGGTTTGGAGCGAAAAATAGCGATAATATATTTTAATAAATAATTATAAATTTTAATTTGATTGTCAATGGTAAGTTTTATCTCTTTTGGTTATAGAAAAAAAAAAGAAAAACTTAGCTTTTGCTAAACCCAATGGTTAATTGACTTCGGCCCGTTTTAGTCCTGTCATCAAAATACAGGTTTAAAATTTTAACATGGGCTAGGGCTAATCCTATATCTACTTGAACCCATTTTAACATCCCTAAATAAGACATACCTCATATTTTTTCTTATCTTTCTTCTTTATTTATAACAAAATATCATCACGAAACTCTAGTCATAGGCAAAATCCTGATCAACGTTTTCTTCTTTAAAATTTGACATCGTCTCCGATCAAGGTAAGTAAGCTTATGCTTTATAATCAATATGCTCATGCTTTATTGTTCATCGCTTTGTTTGATTGATCGCTTACTGAATCATGCATTATTATTGGATATGTTTAGTTAATTATCGTTTTACGATGAGATCAACTTGAATCTCTTATTACTTGATTATTTAGTACCTTATGCTTTTGCTTGGTCGTCGTCGTTTTGATGTTTTTAATTATTTGATTTTATTACATCAAATCTTTGTTAAATTTTATTCAATCTGCATGGTCAATCATCGCTTCACCATGATTATTTAATGCTTAATAGTTTGGTTTGTGACCATAAATCATTAATTAAAAAAAAAAAAAAAAATCTCGTACTGATGATACAAGCTTCATCGATTCATGTTTTGTTATTTTATTACTTAGTGTTTCACCATTGTTTAATATTCTAGTGCTTCATAACTATCAGAAACAAATATTACTATGTCTATTGCAATACTTGCTTTAATTATTTCCTTCATATTATCAATTTTTAAATCGAAACAATGATTCTTTAATACGCTAGATATATAGCAGTTATATCTCAAGCACTTAAGTTTGGATATTTGTTTAAATTGGTTAAATTAACTCTGTTTATATGCATGTGCCCAGCAAGTGTGCTGTATATATATGTATATATTGCATGTTTTAGGTTCCTATATTCGACTTTGTTTAATTGTGAATTAGGATGATCATGATTTTTATAATCAAGCTAATTGCACTATGATCATAACTTTTGTAATTAAAATCTTAGCTTTAGATATAATTTTTGTTTTTAAAATCTGAAACCATCATAATGAGCTATGTTTTAGATGACTTATGAAATTTATTTCACCTCGAATTTGCACGAATATTTCTGTTATTAAATCTGCACTAATTTATGTTATTGAATTGGTTATTGTTTCATCTGAATTTGGCACATGTCTGATTTTAACTCAGATTTTGCACATATATGAATACATCTTTAATTTTGCGCAAACCAGTCTTATTCTAGAATTATTATAATTTCACCCGAATTTTGCACAAACCTGATTTTCGCATAGATTATGCCCAATACAGTCATATCATGAAACTACTAGGATTTTGTACTGAGTTTCTTTTTTTTAATTGAACGAGAAGCTGATTAAAACTTACAAATTTTATTGATACAAGGGTTTGAAGACTAGATTTTGAAGATAAAAGATTAAAAAACTTAGAAATTTTGAAACTTTGAGAGCTTTGTAGAGGGATTTGTAGAGATATGTTTTAGAGTGAGAAAGTTGTGTGAGAGATCGCTTGTGCTTCCTCCGTTGGTAGAGTCGAGTATTTATAGGGGAAGCGAAGTGTTGAGTGCGTTGATACGTGCCGTCATGTAGTGGTACCGACACTGCGCTGATACGTGTCGTCATGTAGTGATGCCGACACATTAAGTGCGTCATTGCTTACGTCTTCTTGCGGGTCCGTCAGTGGGTCCCTCTTGTTAACTCGTCCGTCTTCTAGAAGGCTTCCGCTGTTTGATAGGTATGTTTTATACAGATAAACTTTGTATGCTATTTTGCGAATACAAGCAGTATTATACAGGTAGTATAATATAGAAGTAAAATAATATACTAGAATATACATTATTCGAAAACTTTAAAATATACAATACTATTAGGTTTTTTTCTTTTTCTTCATGTGGATCTTGACCCAACGGGCCACCAAACGGATCCGAATATTGCATAACCTCGTCTTCTTCATCAGACGAGTCTATTTCTTGTACGAGGTTGGCTAGGAGTTGCTTGAGTTTGTTGTTTTTTATTTATTTGGAGGTTGATGAGCCAGTCGAATGGGTTGGGCTTGGTGGTTTTTTGGTGGTTGTTTTTTGTGGTAATGACTGTGGTTGAGAGCCATATGCTTGTATTAGTTTTCTGGGAGTAAGGAGAGGTATTGAACGTGAAACGGATTGAATAGCTGATTTTGTTTGGTTGATAATTTGGAAGTGGTTTGTCATATTCGCAAGGGAACATCTGTCTAGGTTGTATTTGTCCCACCATTTGACACGATGTTCCTTGACTAATGAGTATGGCATTTCTGGTAAAGCGAGTGTAAGGTTGAAGTGCCAGGAACATATCCATGGGAGTCCCATGACAATGTGGAAGGCGATTTTGGCAAAAGGGTCAATTCTTTGGTTGGGTAAATGTTTGAGATAAAAGGGTAAAGAGGTTTTGGTTATTTCTGTAGGGTAGATTTGGTCGGAGGGTCCGAACCAATACCACCACTCGCAAAACCATCCAGGAATGGCTTTGGGGCAATTGTTATCAAAGGATATGAACCACGAATGGTCAAATGCCCTTAGAAAGAATGCCCCGTAAAAGGCGTATTGATAATCCATGTAGGAGTAACCTTAAATATGATAACCAGGTGTTGAAAAGGGTCTAGTAGTATGGATATGGGTGAAACCAAGGTCTTGAGGAGCACATATACGTAGTATCTTGCAGGTTGAATAGGCTATCAGGTTAGGATTTGTTTTATCTGGATTATGGGTTATTTCTACTGATTTGGAGTCTACTAGAATATTGATGTTTGGTGTTTTTACACCGTTTTGAGTTTATGTTTTCATCATTTTTCACCCTCTTTTGTGTCATTTACACCATATTTTAGTCTTTGAGTCTCATTTTAGTTTCACATGCATTTTAGAGTTAGGATTTGTTTTTGTGCATTTTGGTTCTTGTTTTGGTTTGATTTAGGTACATTCGGAGTTCTTGGAGCTATGTGGATGCGTTGGAAGGCTTGGAAGTGGATTGGAGTTGGAAGAATGTACCAAAGGAGCAAAGAAACTGAAGAATTGCCGAAAATACATGACCAATCGGTCATGGCCGATTGATCCTACCCGAGTGAGCTTGCAAGAAGTCACTGGTTTTTGGAATGTGCATCACAATCGGTTTTGAAGCCGATTGAGATGACACCGAGTGAGCTGCACACAGTTGACTTTTCTCGAAAAGTGTTGACTTTTCTGGTTTGACCCGGATCCGATCCGGTTTGTCCCGGGTTGACCCGGGAACCTTTTTCTTAGCATATATATATGTTTTAGACACAAAAATACCCTAAGTTGGATCATGTTATTCTTCTTTTAAGCTTTCAAACCCTTCTCATGATTTATGTTTGAATCTTTGGATTTGTCATTATTTTAGTGAAGTTTTCTTTTACCTCTATCATTTCCTTTATGATTATGCATTCTGTTATGTTTATCTTTGAGTTTAGCATGATGCTTAGTGAGTAGTATTTTAATGGGTTTTGGGCTTAGTAGATTAGGGAGGTTTAGTGGTTGATTAGTGATGCTTAGGCTTAGGTTCTCTTGATTTCTAAAGTTTAAGGTGTTCTTAATGCTAGATTTGACATGATCAATCAAAAATCTAGAACATGGTCATTTGTGCCCGGAAGGTGTTTGACAAAATGTCTAGGAGAACCTTAATTCTTGCTTTTCATTCTTAACCAATGGAAATTGATGCTTAAGGTGTTTAGTTGGTTATATGAACTTATGCTTAATGATTATTGATCATTTAATTGCAATTGGGAAATTAGCTTAATTAAATGATTAGTAAATGGATTATTGTCATGGAAGTGGATTAGTCTACTTTGTGTGTTTTATGCCATGAAATTGATTTAGAATTGTAGTCCTAGCATCATTAGTTAGTCATTGATCATCCCAAGTCAAATGCTTTGCCCAAAGCTCATGCTTTCCTTTATTTGATCACGTTTTTAGTAGTTGACTTTTGCAATTGACTTTGTTTATGCTTAAGTTATCTTGCTCATATCTTGTTTACTTGTTCGATATTGTTAATCTTTTGTTTGCACCATCTTTTGCTCGTTTCACCTAGTTTTATTTCGTAATTAGTATTTTTAACGCGAAAATATCATTTAGCTTAGCTTAATTAATTACTTGCATTCTTAGTGTATTATTCTTGACTCCTTGTGGTTCGATACCTTGATTACTACTTGATTGCTTGCACTTGGGTATTAGTTTGGGATTAAAATTTGTCTCATCAAGTTTTTGGCACCGTTGCCGTGGAGTTTAGCAATAGCCATTAGGATTTGGTATTTGATTAAGACTAAGTCTTTATTTTTCTTTTGATACTAACTTATCTCCTTTGAGTTTGTTTTTCCTAAACCCTATAGGTGTATGAACTTGAGGAGTAGAGGACCAACAAACCTCCAACCCCTTGTTTTGGACATTAGGCGTTTGGAAAGAGAGACGAGAAGAGAAAAGGAACGACAAGATCATTTGAGGAGATTGAATATGGAACCACCAAGAAATGATCAAGAGAGAGAGGCTCATGGAGTTGGATTACAAGGAAATGTGGGAGCTAGAGAGCCCATCCACCAACCACGAGAAGCAAGAAGAATAGGCAACTTTGATGAGCCTATAACCAATGGCACAAGGACGGGTATTAGAGATCCACATTGCGGGAACAACAATTGGGAGATCAAGTCAAGCTTGATCAACATGGTGCAAAACAATCGTTTCTTCGGTTTGCCCCGTGGAGCACCCAATTGAGCATTTGGATAATTTTGACCGCCTTTGTGCCACGATTAAGATGAATGGAGTACCCGAAGATGTCATCAAATTGACTCTCTTTCCATTCTCTCTTGGAGATAAAACTTCACAATGGGAGAAGAGTGTTGTCACATCCTCCATTACCACTTGGGAAGAGTGCAAAAAGAGGTTTCTCTCTAAATTCTTCTCAAATCAAAGGACTGCTAAAATTCGAAACGATATTACAAGCTTCAAGCAAGGAGCAAATGAGTCATTGTATGAAGCTTGGGAACGCCTTAAGGGGTATACAATAGCATGCCCACACCATGGAGTGGCAATGGAAGCTCTCTTGGGAATATTTCATCAGGGAGTTCACGAGAAGTATCACATAGCTTTGAACACTGCGAGTAATGGTAGCTTCCGGAGTCTATCGGTGGAGCAAGGAGAGCAATTGGTTGAAAACTTGGCTCAAAGTGATCAATGTTATGGTGGAGACTATGATAGAACCCTGAGAGAGCCTAAGGGAGAAGATACAAGAATCAAGGAGCTAAATGAGAAGTTGGACAAGTTAATCATGTCCACACAAAAGACCATGCATTATGTAGGAGAGTTTGATGGGAATAAAGAGGGTTGCCTAGAGGTTTTCCAAGAGAGACAAGAGGAAGTGAGTTACATGCAAGGAGGTTACAACCAACAAGGGGGTTTTAACCAAAACTATAGAAGCCACCCCAACTTGTCCTATAGGAGCACAAATGTGGAGAATCCCCAAGATCAAGTATACCCTCAAAGCAAGCCTCAAGGACAAGGATTTGTTCCACAACAAGGGTTAGTGGCAAGACCTCAATTCCAACAACAAGGGAACTATCAACCCAATGCTCCATTTGTTCCCAACCAACAAGTTTTTCAACCACAAGGGAATCAAAACTACCAAGGACAAGGTAGTTCCTCTCAACCACAACCCAAAAATGATGAGACAAATCTTCTTCTCAAGCAAATTCTAGAGGGACAAAGAAAAGGAGCTAATGATTTAAACAAGAGGATGGTGGAGATACACAACAAGGTAGATGGTGCTTATAATGATATAAATGCCAAGTTTGAGCATTTATCTACACATCTTGGACAACTAAATAGCTCAAGTTGCTTCAACCTCAAAGAGTCCAATAAACACTCTACCGGGTAAGCCCGAGTCAAACCCAAAGTCCTTTTGTAACATGGTCCTATTGGATGAAAAGAAAGTCTTGGAGACTCACCAAAGACCCATTGGAGACCTACAATTGGATAAGGATGAACAATACTTGGAGGAACTAGCCAAGCTTCTTGAGTTTCCAAGTGATGAACAAGTTGTCAAGATTGACGAGGATGTTTTGGAAAGTGCTAAAGGAGAAGAGATGGTGTCTAAGAATAAGGAAAGGGAATGTACATCTAAAGTTGATCTCCCTAAGGAAGAACCCCCTCCTTATGTACCAAAATTTCCATTCCCACAACCGGTATACACTAAGGCTAAAAAAAAAACCTTCTCGAAGTTTAAAAAGGATATGCATCATGTTGGAGTGTCTTTGCCCAAGAATGATGACTTGAGTCAAGTCCCAAGCCAAAGAAAGTTCATCAAAGACGTCCTAGCAAATCATGCAAAGGTTATGGACGTAATGAATACCTATGAGCAACAACATGAGGCACCACTTGAGCCAAGGTTGATCCTTAAGAAGAATGATCCCGGTAATTTCACAATCCCTTGCTCTCTTGGTGATTTGAAATTAGATGATGCTTTGTGCGATTCGGGTTTTTGTGTCAATTTGATCTCTATTGAGATGGTGAAGAGCCTAGGGATAAAGGATTTGAAAAGAAACACTAACTCAATCTCGTTTGCGGATGCATCTTCAAAGTGTCCAATTGGCATGCTTGAAGACTACCCACTAAAAGTTGGAAATTGTGTGGTTCCAACGGACTTTATGGTGGTGGAGATAGAAACCACACGAAAGCTACCTCTCATACTTGGAACTCCATTCTTGGCAACCGCGGGAGCAAGCATAGATTTTGTGAATGAGAGAGCCATACTCTTCAATGTGGACTCTAAGGTATACTATCCCATCACTCCCACCACTACCAATTTGTGTGGAACAATCACTTGCACCAATGAGGATGATTCAACGAGGATTCAAGTAAAGGATGAACCTTCTCAAGTGGTGAATGAGTCTCTAAGCATTGATGGTGAGAAATTTGGGGAAGACATTTTTTATGGAGGTTGCTTAAGCTTACTTTTCGAAAAATCTTTGAAGATGGGGTTAGAATTGAAAATACCTAGAGTCACAAGGGATAAGCCCAAGGAGGAGAAGAATTCAACCCTCTTCTTGTATCCCATGAAGTTGGTTGATGGTGCTATAGAGTGCAAAGTGAAGAGCACAAGCGGTTCTAAGCCTTTCTCTAAGGCAAAAGTGATCTTAACTTCCGGTTTGAGTAAAGAAGAGATAGCCATAATCAAGGAGACAATGGCAAATGTTTTGAATATTGAGCTCACCAATTGGGGACCATGCTTTGACGATGGCTCCACTCCCGTCTCCGCCTAATCTCCTCAAAACGTCAAGCTAGCGACGTGAAACAAGCGCTCTTGGGAGGCATTCCCAAAGGTATCTCTTGTACATATTTTTATTTCTTGTTATTTTTAATTTTCTTTGGTTTTGTTTTTGTGTATTTGAGTTGTAGAAACTCCGTCAAGCTAGCGACATTAAACGCGCCCTTGGGAACTCTTCCAAGCCTATCATTGTCAAGCTAGTGACACAAAACAAGCTTGAATAAATAGCACCAAGCCCAATGAATCCTAACTCCAAGGTACCCTTCTTTACCATTGTTTATACCATTTTTCCTTTGTATTTTCTTCTTTTTGTGTCATGTCTCTCTCTTTGAATTTACTTTCTCACCGAGACGGTGAGAAGTAAGTCCGGGGGGAGGAACATTGTTGCTAATGATATCATTTTATTTGGTTTGTTTTCTTTTTACTTGAGTCCTTTGCATTGCATTCATTTAAAAACCGAAAAAACAAAACAAAAATGAAAATTTTTGCGAAAAAAAAAATGCATGTAGTTTGCATTTTCATTTCACATTCTTAGGATTGAGTCTAGTTCATTCTAGGATTGCATTGCATATGCATAGGGAACAATGATGAAAGTTTTCCTCGTAAAGTTTCGTTTTTCGGGTTTGGCTTAAGGCTATTGTTAGGAGTTGTTTGATGCATTAAACACTTTCGAGTTAAGATTGTTAGCTTGCTTGGATCATGAACTTCGAAAGTCCCTACCTTCTTAAAACTTATTTGATATTGATTTTCTCTAGTAATTTGAACTTTAATATTGACATTAATCTCTCATTAAGGGTCTTTTGATCTTGTCCACGGTTTAAACACTAACATTTGAGTCATCTTATCCATTTTACCACTCTCTTAATGACTCAAATGGCCATCTTTATCTTTAAGATGGTACCACACCCTAAACCCAAACCATTCTTTCTAACCCGTGTAAATTTGATGAGTGAGGCCTTTTCTTGATAGTGTTTCATGAGTAAAGGCTTGCAAGTATTGGAAACGACAAGATTTAGCTTTCATTAAGGCTAGTTTCTTGTGTTTAAGACTAGCCTTTAGGATTGGGGTTCTAAAGAATGGGTGTTTTTGATTTCATAAATGGTGAATGTGGAAAGAAAAAGAAAGGAAATAATAAGAGAAGAAAATGGGTTCTAGGGAAAGGAATATAAAGAAAATAGCTCTAAGTTGAAAAGAAAAGAAGATATGCTAGTCTCCTCTAGAAAAGAAGCAAATAAAAGAAATAAGAAAAAGAAAAAAAATGTGATTAGAGGGGCTAAAGAAAATCAAAAGAAAAAGAGACCAAAAATGTTCAAAAACCTTCCCTAAAGACTTGAAAAAGAGTATGTTGTTGATGTTATCTAGCCAAAAGGGCTCGTGGTTTGATATATGAAAGAAAAGGAGAGGTAAAGAAAAGGAGAGGTAAAGGAAGGGAGATTGAGAGTGCAACAAGAGAGAATGGGTAGAACTTGGAGATTAAATCTTGTATGCATAAGGTTTCCTTTCTTTCTTGTTTTTGCGTAATGTTTACACTCCTTTATTTTGAGAGTTAGCCACAACATAATTTAAACCCTCCTCTTGACATTGTTTTGAGCCTCTTTCTTCCTAGCCAAGTGGATTCGATCACTAGCCCTTTGTGAGAACGCGCGTAATAAGAAATTAATGAATGTTAAAGAGAGGATCGATAGATTGTGAGAGTTCTTGTTGGTTTCGGGATTTAGAGTAAGAGTCTTTTGTGAAGAGTTTTGCGAAGCATCTTTAAGTGAACTTGTTTGTGCATTAGATAATTGTTTTCAAGAACTTTGAGTTAGATCCTTTGAACGAATGCTTTTGGATATGAGTTCCCGCTCTTCAAACCTCTTTCCCGGATTTCGTTTACTTCTTTGCTTGCGGACAAGCAAAAGGCAAGTTCGGGGGAGTTGATGTTTGGTGTTTTTACACCGTTTTGAGTTTATGTTTTCATCATTTTTCACCCTCTTTTGTGTCATTTACACCATATTTTAGTCTTTGAGTCTCATTTTAGTTTTCACATGCATTTTAGAGTTAGGATTTGTTTTTGTGCATTTTGGTTCTTGTTTTGGTTTGACTTAGGTACATTCGGAGTTCTTGGAGCTATGTGGATGCGTTGGAAGGCTTGGAAGTGGATTGGAGTTGGAAGAATGTACCAAAGGAGCAAAGAAAATGAAGAATTGCCGAAAATACATGACCAATCGGTCATGGCCGATTGATCCTACCCGAGTGAGCTTGCAAGAAGTCACTGGTTTTTGGAATGTGCATCACAATCGGTTTTGAAGCCGATTGAGATGCCACCGAGTGAGCTGCACACAGTTGACTTTTCTCGAAAAGTGTTGACTTTTCCGGTTTGACCCGGATCCAACCCGGTTTGTCCCGGCTTGACCCGAGAACTTTTTTTCTAGCATATATATATGTTTTAGACACAAAAATACCCTAAGTTGGATCATGTTATTCTTCTTTTAAGCTTTCAAACCCTTCTCATGATTTATGTTTGAATCTTTGGATTTTTCATTATTTTAGTGAAGTTTTCTTTTACCTCTATCATTTCCTTTATGATTATGCATTCTGTTATGTTTATCTTTACGTTTAGCATGATGCTTAGTGAGTAGTATTTTAATGGGTTTTGGGCTTAGTAGATTAGGGAGGTTTAGTGGTTGATTAGTGATGCTTAGGCTTAGGTTCTCTTGATTTCTAAAGTTTAAGGTGTTCTTAATGTTAGATTTGACATGATCAATCAAAAATCTAGAACATGGTCATTTGTGCCCGGAAGGTGTTCGACAAAATGTCTAGGAGAACCTTAATTCTTGCTTTTCATTCTTAACCAATGGGAATTAATGCTTAAGGTGTTTAGTTGGTTATATGAACTTATGCTTAATGATTATTGATCATTTAATTGCAATTGGGAAATTAGCTTAATTAAACGATTAGTAAATGGATTATTGTCATGGAAGTGGATTAGTCTACTTTGTGTGTTTCATGCCATGGAATTGATTTAGAATTGTAGTCCTAGCATCATTAGTCAGTCATTGATCATCTCAAGTCAAATGTTTTGCCCAAAGCCCATGCTTTCCTTTATTTGATCACGTTTTTAGTAGTTGACTTTACGGTTGACTTTTGCAATTGACTTTGTTTATGCTTAAGTTATCTTGCTCATATCTTGTTTACTTGTTCGGTATTGTTAATATTTTGTTTGCACCATCTTTTGCTCGTTTCACCTAGTTTTATTTCGTAATTAGGATTTTTAACGCGAAAATATCATTTAACTTAGCTTAATTAATTACTTGCATTCTTAGTGTGTTATTCTTGACTCCTTGTGGTTCGATAACTTGATTACTACTTGATTGCTTGCACTTGGGTATTAGTTTGGGATTAAAATTTGTCTCATCAAATATACTCATAGAAAGTATGGTTTTTGGTTATGTTGTCAGTTTGGCAGAGGCTATCTTCATAGAAAACTCTTTGGATAAAGGCTTGAAGTTCTTTGAGGGTAATGGATTTTAAAAATTGTATAGTCATAAGGTGTTGTTTATATGGTTTAAGGAAGTAGGCAGATTTTTGAGTAGTAGTTTGAGTGGGTTTTTGAGTAGAGATTGAAGCCTGGGTCGTGGCTTCAGTAGTAACAGCTTTTGAGTAGGACAGGGGTGGAAATTCGGCGAAAGCCGAAAAGGTGTTTTGAGTAGTCAAGGGTTTGCCTTGAAGGTGAGGTTGGTTTTTGATATAGTTCGATGCGGTCATCGGCTTCTTCTGTTTTGGGTCACTCATCTTGAATAATCTTTTCTTGAATACCAGATGATTTACCCTGTGAATATTCTCTTGTTAGGAAATCTGGTAATGAATTGTTTTCACCTTTTAAATATTGTATATCAAAATCGAAAACTGATAAAATTGCTTGCCATCTGGCAAATATTTGTTTTGAAACAAGATTTTTAACATCTTTTTGTAAAATCTCTTTAGCTGATTTGCAGTCAACCCTTAAAAGAAATCTTTTATTGATTAAATCATCTTGAAACTTTGAAATACAATTAACAATAGAAAGAAATTCTTTTTTAACGGTTGAATAGGATTGTTGAGGTCCTATCCAGACATCAGAATGAAATATGACTATAGACTCCTGTTTAGACTCGGGTAATTTCTGTTTAAAAATTCTTCCGAAACCTATTTCTGAGGCATCGGTTTCGACTATCATATCTGCGTCGGGATTTGGTAAGGTTAAACACGGTAGGGTTTTGACCTTTTGCTTGACTTGCTGGATTAATTGGGTATGTACACTAGACCATGGTTTAGGGTTTTTTTGTAATCATTGGAATAGTGGTTGAATGATTTTTCTAAGGTTTGGTAGAAAATCTGAAACATAGTTTAAGAATTCTAAGAACCTTTGCAATTGAGTTTTTTCCCTAAGTTCGTCGGGGAATTTGTCCGCGAACTCTATTGATCTTGATATGGGTGTAATCGTTCCTTGATATATGTTATGACCTAAAAATCTTATTTTAGTTTGGAATAAATGCATTTTGTTAGCTGATATTACTAATCCTTGTTTTTTAACTATATTTAAAAATGTGTTTAAATGATTTATGTGTTGATCTATGGAGTTTGAATATACTAATACATCATCGATGTAGACTATTGTGAAAGCTGAATAATTGTTGAATATGTCATTCATTATTTGTTGAAATTCAGAGGGGGCGTTTTTAAGCCAAACGGCATCACATTCCATTCGTAATGTCCGAATGGTACTGTAAATGCTGTTTTATATTTATCTTGTTCAACAATTTGTATTTGCCCAAATCCACCTTTCAAATCAAATTTTGTATAGATTTTTGCATTATATAATCTTTTTAGTAAATCTCTTTTATTTGGTATTGGATATCTAATCCATTGTAAAACCTCATTTAGTGGTTTATAGTTGATTACTAATCGTGGAACTCCACGCTCCTTTTCTGTTTGATTATAAACATAAAAGGTCGAACAGCTCCAAGGAGATTTGGAAGGCCGGATTAGTTTTTTCTTTAATAATTCATCTATTTTTTTTTAACAATGTTCTAATAATTCTTTATTCATTTGAATAGTTCTTGCTTTAGTTGGTATTGCTTTTTCATTAAATTCTTTAATATATGGTAGTTCGACCATATGCTTTTTTCTTTCCCAAAAAGCATTTGGTAATTCCGAGCATATTTGTTTTAGTAAATCGTTCTCTATTGATTTTATCTTGCTTATTACATAAGGTGTTCTTAATTGTTCCTCTATTTTCTTATGTGCTATTTCATCTTGTAGATATTGGATATGGTTTTGTTTACCTTTTATTAAATTGATTGTTTTTTTAATTGTATTTTGTTGTAAATTTTAAAAAATTTTAGTTTTCATAGGGGATAGGAAAGCAAATTATAATTTGGTTCCTACAAATTTTGTGGTTATGTCTAATTATGTTGCTTTGAATGGATAAATTTGTGTAAAAAATGGAGTACCTAATATAATTTCTTGTTTTAAGTTTTTAACTAGGATAAATTGATTTTTAAAACAATATCCTTGATTACATATTTTGGCGCAAGATAATTTGTATTGTACCTTTAAGTTGCTACCGTTTGCTCCGCTTAGATGTTCGGTAGTTTTCTCATAGTACTTTGTAGGTATAATTCCTTCACGAATACAATTTTAATCCGCTCCAATATCCATTAATGCAATTATATTTACTTTGAAATCATGACCTATATGTAAGGTTATACTGGTGTACTATTTTTGATAATTAATCTTATTAATTATTTGAATATATTCTTCATTGTTTTGTGTTTCTTCTTTTTCCTCTAGTTTTTGATTATTGGTTGATGTTTGAGTATTTTTTGCTTCAATTACCGATAAACGTGCATTTATTTGTAATTGATTTAGCTCTTGTTGATTAACCATTAGCTGTAAGTCTTTAATTTGAGTTTTTAATTGTTTAACTTCACTTTGTAATTCTCCTGTAGTTACTTGTTTGAATAAACTTTGAGACGGATATTTTTCAAAATTTTTATTTAAACTGAAAGGTTGTGGAAAACATAATTGATTTTCTTGATATATAATATCTTTTAATTTTATTAAGTATTCTTTTTTTATTATCTGGATCATCAATTTTGTCTAATATATCTAGTAAGAATTGTTTATCACTATCTTTAGTTATTACACTGATTATCTTGCAATTACATAAGTTATCAAATAATTCTTGTGATTCCGTAGAGGAGTCACTTGAATTTTCAATTTCATTTATTGAGTAATCGCTATTAGTTTCTTCAGATTGCTCAGATTCTGAAGTTAGTAATAGTTTAGTTAATTTTTCTTGGATATCTGGTTGATCTTGAAATATCTCGTTTATTTTCTTTTTCATTTTACACTATGTTGATCTATGTCCTGGTCTTTTACAATTCCAGAACACTATTTTTTGTTTATTAAATTTATTCTTTGAATAATTATTATTTTTTTGGGTAATTATTATTTTTTGAGTAATTATTATTCTTTGAATAATATTGGTTGTTTTGTTTTATGTTGGAATTGTTATGTCTTTGATAATGTTTTACATTATTGTTATTTCTTTGTCTATATTTTAAACGTTTAACTCTTGATGGTGGATTAAGCGTATTATTATAACCATACTGTTCACAGAATGAACTCATCGTTACTTTGAATTTGAATTTATCATTACGTTTTTTATCTCTATGTTCTTGACATAAAGTTAATCCTTCTTTTTTGATAAATGTAAATAATTGACAATATGATATTGTATTCCAGGGGATTGGTTGTCCTCCAGAATAATCCTTTAATCTATTGATTATTTTTCTCTGCGAAAAAGGACGGTAATCCTGAGATAAACCGTTCTTTCCAAAAAGGTTGATTACAATCACTTCGTTGAAATATATTTGTTATAAAAATATCTTTATACCATTTAAAATCGCCTAATGTTGGGCATCTTAAATTGGTTAATATCAATTTTTTACTTTGTAATTCTTCAGCTGGGTTACCAATAAAATGCATTGTTAAATTATGAATTAATACTTCTACAGCATTTTGTTTTTCTTCTTCTTCGAAGAAGCCATCTTCGCCTTCTACTCTTACTATTTTAACGTGGTTAATTATTGAATCTTGTGTAATTGAATCTATTGAATTATCCCACCAATATTTTAGTGCTCCATTAAATCCTGTTACCAATAAAGCACATGCTTGTTTATCACTATGGCTTCTAGCTTTATATGCTATAGCAGCCATTCTCATTTCTTGAAATAAATTCATCATTTCGTATTCGGAACGTCCATCAATATTCCATTTGTATATACCATCACCGATATATACATTATTAGAATATTTATGGTGTTCTTCATATAATAAATCTGGTGGAGTATGTTTTTTATAATAAGGTTTATTAGATCTCATTATTTTATTTTTTATTTGATTAATTTCTTGATTATCATTTTCTGATTGTGTAGATGTTTGAATAGATTCATTATCGTTTTCATCAATTATATTGATTCCTTTAGCTTTATCTAATTTATCTAATCTATTAGCAATTGCCTTTGAAACTTCACTTTCTGGAAATTTGATTTGTCTTGTTATAGGTTTAAAGATTGGTGTAGATGTTGATGAAAAAGAATGTTGAGTAGTAGGATTTTGTTGATTTATTATGTTATTTTTATTAATATTTAATTTGTTATCTATATTGTCTACTTGTCTTTAAACTGTATATAATAATTGGCTTTGATAATTATTTTGTTCATATATTGCTTTAATATCTTGTACAACTACTGGATTTTTATCGATCCTATTGGCTCCAGTTTTAAAAGGTGTGGCAATAATTTGCCGGTTGGTTGTGTTTATCTTTAGATCCTTTAATGGTGGGTGTATTGATTTGGTTTTATCAACATTCGCTTGTTCCCATTGTTGGATTAAAGATGAATTTGTATTAATCGATTTAAATGGATAATTAATTCTATTTTCTTTTGAATATGTTTCAAACCAGGTGAAAAATGGTATATTTGTTTCTTTTAATATCCTGAAGTTATACCAGGTTCCTCTAATTTTAATTGTTTCTTCTTTAGTAAATACTTTGAAATACCAGTTTTTTTTTTCTTCATTTTCTTTTGAATAAAAGTATTCTTTAATGTATTGTTTATTGATTTCATAAGCTTTGATTATAACATTTATAGATCTGAAATCTGATGCTGTAGGAGATGTTGGATACATATCTATCTCTGGTTCAGCCATTGGTGCTTTAAATCTAATTGGATTATCTTGTTTAGTATTTTGAATTATACTTTCTATTTCTGAATCTTGTTTACTGTTTTGATTTACACTTTTTGTTTCTGAGTCTGTACTAGCTTGACCAGTACGATATTCAGAAAAAGAAGCTCTAGAATGATAAGAACTAATTCTGGGTGGAATTGGTTCTCTCATTGAACCGAATTTTAATAGTATTCTTCCATCCATTTGTTCAATTATTCTTGAAATATTTCTTTGTTCAAAATTTCTAATTGGTTGAGTAATTTCAATTTTCCATTGATCTGTAATAGTTATTTCATTCCATTTTAATTGTTTAGGTGCATAAGTGGCACTTGGGGTGTCCTTACTATGGACTGCTAATATAGTAGTTTCTCCTTTATCATCTTGCAATAAACATCTTGGATTAAATTCAGAAGTTGATTGCTTACAGTAGATTCTATAAAGTAATAGATATCCGTGTCTTTCATTTTGAAATTTAATTTCAGGTAAATGAACATTTAATACCAGGGTATTGAGTATTGTTGGATCATGTAAACTTACTTGAAAGTTAGGGGCGCAATTAAAATAAATTGCTCCATCGCATAAATTATATTGGACTGCTCCTAGAAGCGAATCCTCAAACTTTAATAGGGTTTTATCTCTTAATAGCATTAGTATCGGTGAATCAATACCAGTTCTTGATAAATGTTTGATTGCTATTTGGACAAGTACAAAGTGAAGATAATTAATTTTTTTTTTTAATATTTATCTAAAGCGATTGATGATAATAATTTAATTTCTTCAAACTCATTTTGTAAAGATAGAGTTTGTTCATGTTCTTTATTGCATAAGCTGTTCTAAAGTCAAAAGTACCAATTTGATATATATTTTCTGGATTAATATGTGGTATTTGGTTTTTTGATAATTCCTTATCAAAAGAGGTTATTTTGATATAATTTCTCTTGAATTAATTGTAGTATGCGATGTAGATGCAACATGTTTTGATTTAAAAATCTTTCTAAACGAAGACGCCATGATTTAGACTAAACTTAAACACATTCTAGGAAGATACTAACCGATTCTATGTTGACACAACTGGGGCTTGCCAACGGTCTTACTGCCTTTAGGACTTGCAGCCTGGAACACCTCAGTGACAGTGGTTCGATAGAAAGGTTGGGATCGGACTAGAAGAGTTTAGGTTGGTTTGAGGCAAAGTGTCTTGTTTTGAAAACATTTTTAAATAAAACTTTGCAAAATCGCTTTAATTAATAAGTTTGTGGCGTTGTTTGCAGCGTAGAATACTAGAGGGCAATACCTTTCTAGCCTTTGGACTAGTAGTCCTGACATCCACAGTGTTTCCAGCCGATAAACTTATTTAAAACTTTGAAAATCGTTTTAGCATCTGATACCAGTTTCTTGTTTTTTAATAGAACAAGAAGCTGATTAAAATTTACAAATTTTATTGATACAAGGGTTGGAAGACTAGATTTTGAAAATAAAAGATTACAAAACTTAGAAACTTAGAAACTTTGAGAGCTTTGTAGAGGGATTTGTAGAGAGATGTTTTAAAGTGAGAAAGTTGTGCGAGAGATCGCTTGTGCTTCCTCAGTTGGTAGAGTCGATTATTTATAGGGGAAGCGAAGTGTTGAGTGCGTTGATACGTGTCGTCATGTAGTGGTAACGACACTGCGTTGATACGTGTCGTCATGTAGTGGTGCCGACACATTGAGTGCGTCATTGCTTACGTCTTCTTACGGGTCCGTCAGTGGGTCCCTCTTGTTAATGCGTCCATCTTCTAAAAGGCTTCCGCTGTTTGATAGGTGTGTTTTATACAGATAAACTCTGTATGTTATTTTGCACTATGATCATAACTTTTGTAATTAAAATCTTAGCTTGAGATATAATTTTTGTTTTTAAAATCTGAAACCATCATAATGAGCTATGTTTTAGATGACTATATGACATATCTAGATATTTACAATGAAATTTGTTTCACCTCGAATTTGCACGAATATTTCTGTTATCAAATCTGCACTGATTTATGTTATTGAATTGGTTACTGTTTCATCTGAATTTGGCACATACCTGATTTTAACCCGGATTTTGCACATATATAAATACATCTTTAATTTTGCGCAATCCAGTCTTATTCTAGAATTATTATGATTTCACCCGAGTTTTGCACAAACCTGGTTTTCGCATAGATTATGCACAATACAGTCATATTATGAAACTATTAGGATTTTGCACTGAGTTTGCATTGTTCTATGATGCTTGTTTGTTCTCATGTAGAGACTGATATTGCACATACTTGTCATATGACATTGTTTGGTGAATTGATTGATTGAGAACCTAGTTTAATGGAATGATAGAAAAACTAGTGAATTGTGATGATGTTAATAGAATTATTACTTACTCAATTTAATAAGATAATCATAATAATATCCTTGTTGATTGTGAGATTCAATTCGAGATGGATGAACTTGAAGTTTCATCATCTCGACGGGGAGAATTAAATAATCTCACATAGACAATAAGTGACATATCTAGAAGATTATGTTTATTGTTTGACCATAAAAGATCTACAAGTTCTTTGGAACAGTTCTTAAGAAAATATATGATCACCAGAATGTGATATTACGTAGAACTAGACTACAAGACTTGGAGTTTGTAAGTGGATACAACTCAGTTATGTTCAGAAAAGTTTATATGAAGGTTTATCAATCTCCCAAAAGCATGTCATACATTAATGATATCGAATGAAACAAAGAGAATGATCAAGATGAATCATCTGAAAGACCCATGAGTTGCAGAAGAATGGCGATGTACATGTTCTACAAATTTGTTCAAGTGAAACTTTGGCGGACTTATTTTCCAAGACACTACCAATTGCTACTTTCAAGAAACAAGTTCATCATTTGGGTGCGTCGTCACAAAGATCTCAAATTATGCACTCACTAGGGGGGAGTAAAAGCGCTTTGCACTCTTTTTTCCTTAACCATAGTTTTGTCCCAATTGGGTTTTCCTGATAAGGTTTTTAACGAGACAACATCTTATGCGCATTAGAGAATAATTTTACTATAATGGCATCCAAGGAGGAGTGTTATGAACCCATTAGATGAATGCCCATTATACGCTCATCTTAGATCTATGTTCTAAAATGTTCTAAACTTACTTGTTTCCCAAGTTCTACTTGTTCTCCAAGTATTGTATTCCTATATATACTCTCTATTCTTGATGAAATAAGACGCACCTCATATTCTCTCTTATCTCTACTCTTTGTTTATAACAGAAAACAATTCTTAAAAATTCTATACAATTTTTTTTTTTTTAGATTTTCTTGCTCATTCATAAAATCTGCCACTGATGTAGATTATAGGAATTAGTTAAATGGGATTTTAAATTCATTGGTTTATATTTGATTGACATTATGTGTTTACGAACACAATAGCGATTACAAACTTAGATCGATTCAACATATTTGATGAAAAATATGTTCATTTAAATTTTGTATTTGAAATTAAACTATAAATCGGAATGCATATGCATCAATGAATTTATTTTTATTTTTGTTAAAGGATTTTCGTTACTAAATTTATATATATATAATTTTTTTTTTGCATTAATAAATTTATCTTAGAATAATATGTTGCAACCTTTTTTATTTAAAATATTATGCAATACCTTAATTAGGTTATAGTATTGTTTCGGGGATTTTTAGTTCTCTTAAACAACACTGGGAAGATCCGTTCCTGCGCAATTAACAAACACGTGAAGGCCTTCGGAAAAAATGATTAGGGGATATTTTCCAACGGCTCTCCGACACTCAAATCAGAAAATAGGGCAAATGAGAGAAGAAGAGATAGACAACGGGAGTCGTGGAGAGCAAGAGAAAGGATATTCAGAAAACATAAAAAAAAATGAGTGACTTCGGGCCGAACGAAAGATGGTCCGTGAAGTATCGTAAAGTGGTGAAAGAAATTTAGTGGTGAGATAGAGGAAGAAGAACATAGTATTTGAGTAGTTCCGACAGAAAAATGGTAAGAGAAGAAGAGAGATCTGGGCAAAGATCCGGGAAAGTGGTCATAAACAACCAGAAAGAAAAAAAAAAAAAAAAAAAAAAAAAAAAAACACTAAAACTCTCGAGAGAAATGGAGAATGTGTAAGTATTTTTAGCCAAAAGTACGGATACATTTTATAAAGGAAGCATAGTAGTATTTATAGACCGTTATCTGCCCGGATTCGGATACCGGGCTCCGCGTCCTTAGGTGGGTCGGGTTTGGACTTCCGGGTCTGACCTGGTATGATACACTCGAGTGCTTTTCACCTACTTTCCTTGTCTTCTCGTGCAACTTGGCCGACCATACGGCTCTGCTATGCTGCACCTGACCCTTCGTACACTTGGCAGCGTCTGACACGGCGGATAGGGCGCCGGGGTGCTCCCTCGGAATCAATTCCTTTGTGCTATAATTGTTCTCCAAGTATGGACCACCTACTTTTACCCTAGTAAGCATTAGGTGAAAGTGTTTTTACCCTTTGAATAAAGATTTCAAACATTAAGGTACGAAAGAATTTAAACTTGGCGCTCTTAAACATATATTCATACCTAGCCCGAGTTTCTGATACGAGAACTCCGGCTGCGTGCTTCGTCTCCGGGTGAAGATGCTTACCACTGGTTCTCCTGAAGGCTTAGCTCCGGGTCCCAGTTACTCCAGGTGGCAGGATATGCTATCCGTGGTGTAACATGGGCCTGGTCCTCCTTACCTGTCAGGTTAGGCCATTGTAGACTCAGGCCCAAACTTCTCTAGGGCTTTTATTGAATGATATATTCCACCAAAGACGTTACAGGTCCCACCGAGCCGTGTGATATGTGGCATCAGAGGATTCACTCAACTCAAAGGGAATTATTTTCTCCCCAACAATTTCCCCCTCCGTTGTTTGAGCCTGAGTCGGAGGCTCGGACGACGGATAAAAATTGCTCTTTCTTCTTTTTTCAAGTATAAGTGTAAGTGTTCCTCCGGGATTCCAGCCTTAAAAGTAGTCATATGACCGCATATTTAAGACTTTCCTCCTTTTTGTGGAATATAATCTGTTATTCAACCCGAATTGACAATTCGGGTGACGGTGGAATTCCTATCTTTCCCATGGTTTTTCCGGGATTCTAACCTTAGACACAGTTGTTATTCATCATGCGCCTAAGACTAACCTCCTATTGTCAAATTGTGATAAAAGCCCGCTATTCGAACCTGAATTAACGGTTCAGAAGATGGTCGAACAAGAGATTTCTCTCGGGTTCACAAGTTAATCTGGGATTCCAATGTTGAACGCAGTCGATCGATCATGCGCTCAAGATTTTATTCCCGTTGTCGGTCATGGACATAGCCGTGAAGAATGCGTCCATGACCTCTAGGCCGGAACCCGGGTCCGGAAATCTATGGGCACGAGATCCCTATGGAGGCCTTTGCCTGAGTCCGGAGACCTGTGGGCATGAGATACCTAGAGGCCTTTGCCTGAGTCCAGAGACCTGGGAGGGCTTGAGATCCTCCTCAGAGGTTGCGATAACCTGAGTCCAGAGATCTGGCGGGAGCATGAGAACTCATGTGGATGTTGCGTTAACCTGAGTCCGGAGACCTGGCGGGAAACATGAGAACTTCCCGCGGAGACCAAGGGACTGAGTCAAACGACCTGCCCCCTCGGAGACTACTAGATGGATCCAGCATTCCAGAGGGTAATGCCGGGAGACCAATCCTGCTTCCTAAAGTTGAATTACAACGGGGCGGTACCCCAAGCAGAACTTTTTTGGAAGACTAGGACGCCTTCCCGATAATTGTAATTCTCTAATTTTGTGGGATTGTTTTGCTGGGCCTCTAGGCCTCTTTTCCTTAGTGGATATATACGGATAATAAAGGAGAGAAATAATAAGAAATATATATATTTTACTTACTTTTATTACTATTTTTATTTGTACTTACATGGATGTGACATGGAGATTATGCTGCTTTGATTATTGGGCTTCCTAAGTTTGGGTTGGCGCTTCTTCTTCATTAAATGTTGGAACAACGAATCGATGAGACTCTCTACTATCTTCAAACACGTGGGCAGCAAAGATACGGGACCTCTTACTTTTTGTTCTTGTGGCAGAAGCATTTCATTATTGTCTCTTCTTGGTTTCTCGTGCTCCCACTCGATGATTGACACGTGAGCAAAACGGCACGTTTTTCTTCCCTTTTACACGTCTTGTTCTCAACGGTTCTGAGCCATCCTCTTCCCTTCGCTGTATAAAAATTAGAAGAGTATTTTCCGTGCTTATTCAACGCAATTCCTCTTTCTTTTCCTTCTGATTTTAGTTCTTTCGTTCAAGCATTCCTTATCCAGACCGCCTGCCTCTCGCTGCCTCGACAATGTCGATAAATCTTTCTCATCCATCTTCTCCTGCCAAAGAAATCTCGGTTGAAGTTTCTTCTCCCACTTCCACTCTCTTCGAGTCGATCATTTACTCGGGACCGAATGACTCTCTGAGGGTACCCCCGCTGGGTACGTTTCTGTCTTCTGGTCTTCCTTTCGAGTCGGTTTTTACCGGCAGTTATCCTCGCTAATGGTGGAATTCTGCGAGGATTTTCTTATTGCCCCTAGTCGTCTCTCCGTCTATTCCTGGGGAATGATCTACTCCCTCCAAGTCCTCTCCGGCGTATCTGAAATTCCCGTTTCCGGCTACATGCTCGCCGGGGCTTTTGAACTAAACCCCCTACCCCCTGACTTTTCTCGCTATCAAGTGGTCATTCGAGAGGGTCGTCGTTGTCCGGTGGATCTTCCTACCCATCCTCTGGTCGGGACAGACGACACTACCGACTATGTCTTCATCCGCCTCGCCGATCCTGTCAGATTTCCCCATTCATGGGATTCTCCGGGTACCCTCCTTATCTGTTTGTTTTTGTTCAGGTTGCGCTATCTGCTTTACCCTTCCGATTCCTAGTTCTCAACAACATGTCTTCTTGGCGATTCTCTCTTAGGTATTACTCCTAGGGTGGTGGCTTCGTATATGGGTTTTTCTCAGATGATTTTTTCAATATTCTGTTTCCCTGCCGAAGTCCGGGGTTTCTGCTGTCTTCTGAGGCAGTAAGTTGTAGTTCTATCAATCGTCCCCTTAACGCTCTGTTCTTGGTGGCTGGAAGTCTATCTCGCCTTCGGGATCTATGGGAGCGCATTAATACTTCCCAGGAGGCTCCTCCTCTTCCTAGGGTTGAGTCTACATGACCTCCTCTTTTCTCTCACATCTCCTCCGTCGCGGTCAGTTTTCTTATTTCTCCTTTTTAGACCCGTTCTTCTCTTTGATTCCCCTTTTTGTGATGTCGGCAGGACGTTTACTTTTGTTAATTTTACTGCTTTCCGTTCCAGCCTGGTCGGGAAGCGAGATTGGTCGACCAACTCTTTGTCTTGAAGTCTGACCTTGCTAGAGAGGGACCTTCTCTCTCTCAGGGGCTGGATGGTGATCAAGGAAATGTTTACCCTTCCTGGATGAGGCGCAGGTTGGAGATTGCCATCTTGGGGGATGGAGTCCGCGAGTTGGAGTCTCACCTCCTGAGGGCTGAAAGGACCGTGGCAGCTGCGGAGGCAATGGCGGCGGCATTGAACAACTTCCTCAAGCCAGGGAATGGGAACGAGGCTATCCTGGGCCTTCGAGGGGGAGGAGGAGGGAGCGTTCACCTGATTTGTTCTAACACTGTCGTCTTGCTTATCTCAACTCTCGTTGTTATCTCTCCTTTTTTTTTGGCTATTTGTGATGTTGGCAGAACTTCCTTGTGTTACGGGATTGACATTATTTTATTTGGTCCCTTTTATTTTGGCTACGCATCTTTAGGATGTCGATCTTTGCTTCTATTTCCATGACGGGTTTTCCTCTCGTGGGACATGATCTTAATGCAAAATCAATCCACTTTGTCTCTCCGTGATGAGTGACAGGAAGTAACGCATGTAGGTGGGATATATTCCCCGCTAGTGTCCTTTCCTCCGACCATCTACACGTATCTCCATGACACTCTCTAACCCATCTCCCCGGTATGGTGACTGCATTGGAATCTTCGATCCTCACCTTGGGTTTGGAGGATTCGTCGGCGCTGGGTTGACCTTGTCTGGTCGTAGCGATTTCCTTCGTTCCGGTGCCATAATGAGACTCTGACGTTTCTCCAGATTTTTCTTTGTCAATGCATTATGTGCTGCCCCCAATTTTGCTTTCTGCGAAATCGTCTCGATTTTTTCCTTTCCTTCCTCTGTCTTTTCTTCAAAGTTGTCTTTGCTTTGGTGACTTCACTTTTTGGGCATCTCGCTTGTCGACTTTCCTCACCTTCAAGGATTTTCAGCTTCCTTTTATGACTTGCCATCTTAGCGTAGTTTTCCGGGTTATGCCATTCTTCTTTGACCGTCATGGCCCAAGAGAAGTCGGGCCTCATTGATCCCCCAATCATGCCGCTCCGGAGCATGTGACATCCCCACGCAGTCTGCATCCTTGATTTAAGTGACCACGGGGAGTCATGGAGAGCAAGAGAAAGGATATTCTGAAAACGGAAAGAAAAAAAATGAGTAACTTCGGGCCGAACGAAAGATGGTCCACGAAGTATCTGTGAAGTCGTGAAAAAAATTTAGTGGTGAGACAGAGGAAGAAGCACAAAGTATTTGAGTAGTTTCAGTCAAAAGATGGTAAGAGAAGAAGAGAGATCGGGGCAGAGGTCTGGCAAAGTTGTCCTAAACAACCAGAAAGAGACAAAAACTCAAGGGAATATTGAGGTTTAGTCTCGAGAGAAATGGATACTGTGTAAGTATTTTTAGCCAAAAGTGTGGATCCATTTTATGAAGGAAGCAGAATAGTATTTATAGACCGTTATGTGTCCGGGTTTGGATACCGGGCTCCGTGTCCTTAGGTGGGTCGGGTTTGGACTTCCGGTTCTGACTTGGTACGATGCACTCGAGTATTTTTCACCTACTTTCCTTGTCTTCTCGTGCCACTTGGCCGACCATACGGCTCTGCTATGCTGCACCTGACCCTTCGTACCATTGGTAGCGTCTGACACGGTGGATAGGGCGCCGGGGTGCTCCCTCGGAATCAGTTTCTTTGTGCTTTAATCGTTATCCAAGTATGGACCACCTGCTTTTATCCTAGCACGCATAAGGTATAAGTGTTTTTACCCTGTGACTAAGGATTCAAACATTAAGGTACGAAAAAATTTGAACTTGGCGCTCTTAAACAGATATTTCATACCTAGCCCGAGTTCCTGATACGAGAAGTCGGGCTCCGTGCTTCATCTTCGGGTGACGATGCTTAGCGATGGTTCTCCTGAAGGCTTAGCTCCGGGTCCCAGTTACTCCCGGTGGTGGGATACGCTACCTGGGGTGTAACATGGGCTTGGTCCTTCTTACCTGTCAGTTTAGGCCATTCTAGACTCATGATCAAATTTCTCTAGGGCTTTTATTGAAGGATATAATCCACCAAAGACGTTAAAGATCCCAACGTGCCATGTGATACATGACGTCAAGTAATTCGCTCAACTCAAAGAGAATTATATTATTCCCAACAAGTATATAAGATTATGCAAAACAATAAGTGGCACCCATACTCACTTTGACGCAATTTCCACCTTTAAATTGTGATTCAATGCATTTCTGATCGCAGCTCATAAAGTTCAAGCACTGACTTATCTAGGGATGTTATAATGGGCTTAAATTTGTAGATTTCCGTTTAGATCCATTTATCATATTTAGGTTTAGTGGGTTTAAATGGGCTACTCCAATTAAATCTATTTATTAATTTTTTTGTAACGTATTAATTAGGAGCGATTAAACCCGTTTATTATCTGTGGATGTTATGGCTTCAATAGTGTAATTCGACTTCTTAATTGTTTTTTTCGTTATTTAACTTAATTTTAAGTAGATCGAAATTAGTATATTCTAGTGTTTTTTTTATAAAGAGTATATTCTAGTGTTTCGATTAAGGGTTTGAAAAATTGCAATATAGTGGACAATTATGTGATGATTTCTTACGCTTAACACATATTTACTAGTGCAAAAAATATGTAAAAAGTATCCTTTTCTCTGTTTCAAAATATATAATGTTTTGATTAAAAAGCACCAAATTTAAGAAATGTTTTTTTTTTGAAAAAAAATTATTTAATATTTAATTTAAAATAATTCAACCAATGAAAGAGACGGTAAAATATTAACAATCATAAAAGATCAAATACGTTTAAATTTTACATAGAAATATGACAATATTTTATATTTTGAAACAAAAAAAATCTCTATAATATCCTATATTTCAAAACAGATGGAGTATTAATTATGCATCACGTTTTTAGACAAAAACTGCGAAGGTTATATAATTACCGAAATAAACAGAAGCATTCCATTTTTAGTAAGACCCCTCTCGCTGTATCTCGTTATTGATTTGCAAAAAAAATTAGGAGAAAACCCGAAACAAGCTAGAATGACAGTTTACACAGTGATGGTTATGGCAAGTGTAGAATCAATAACGGTAGATGCAACGGTTTTTAGAGATAATTTGGGTAGCAAGATGTGTATTTTGCGAACTAAGTATTGTGGGCCATCAAACCCCGTCTATGAAGTAAAGCCCATGAAATCTAAATGGAAGAATTCTCTAGATCTCTATATTATTAGCATATTTTATTTATGTGTTAGATTAGGATTAGAAAAGTTTACATTTTGTAGTGTTAGCAATTTGTTAATGCTAATTACTATATATATATTATCTTATGATCTTGTATCAAAGACAACTCAACACAACTCAATAATATCCTATTCTATAAGATTTGTCATGGTATCAGAGCAGACGATTCTTGTGGGTCGAAGTTAATGCTTCCGCAATATAAATCTTGTGATTAAGAAGAGATCATGGTGACGACGGTGATCCTTGGTGTTGAAGAAGGTGAAGTGATGCAGTCGGAACTTCCTAGAAATAGCAAGCGCTAAACCTAGATCAAAATCAAGTTTGCAAACGACTAATTTGAAGGATAAAACTCTGGAATCCACTAGAAAAAAGTTTGGAATCCACCAAAAAATAAAAAAGCTCTCAAAATTTCAATTAAGAATAATATGATATCTATTACAATCATAGGATCCCTATATAAAGCTAAAATCCAAAAAAAAAAAAAAAATCCTATAAAAATAAGAAAAATCAAAATAAATAAAATCTATAAAAAAAATACATAAAAAACCAGAAAGAAATTTTAGAAAAAAGGAAATTTTCCCTTTAATCTCTCCTAAATCATGAAGACAATGACGATGATGAAGATGACGTGGGTCTTTGGGGGCTACACAATTTTTTTTAATTTCCTTTTCTCTTAAGTGGGTTTTGACCTTAGGTTAGTTTTAGGGGTTTTCTTAAGGTTTTTGGTTTTAAATAAGTTTTTTTATAATTAAATAATTTTCTATGGTTTTACGGTTAGAGGTATTGAGAGATCTTAAGTATTTTGGCATGGTGTGCGGCGCACACAAATCAGTATATGACACAGAGTTTAGCTTTCATGAGTTATTATTTTTATTTTCTGAGATTTCTTTTTATGTTTAAAATTTTTCAGAGTTTGTGTTTTGTTTCTCTTATTACGGGGGAGTTTGGTTGTGGTTTTAGGGAGTTTTAGTTGAAACACTCATGTTTTTTAGATCAATTTTTAGTCCGATATATGGACTGTCCGAGACAAAGACAATTGTTTGTGGAGTTGCAGTTGCGCCAACAGGATGTTTTTTCCCTTTATCAAGACCAAAGACGAGCTAAATTTTCATCTCTATTTTGAAGATTGAAGTTTATACCCGGAAGAGTTTGTTGACTTGTTTTGTCCGTCCTCGATAAGATGTCCATGACATAGGTGTTCCATTTTGTGATCGTAGATCTTGCGTTCGCATTCCACCTTTGTCGTGCAGAGGAGTACTGAAGATAACTTGGAAAGCAAGACGTGTATCTTGCTTACCAAGTATTGTAAGTCATCAAAACCCGTCTATGAAGTGAAGCACATGAATATTAAATGGAAGAATTCTCTAGATCTCTATATTATTAGCATATGTCCTTTATGCGTTAGATTATGATTAGAAAAGTTTACATTTTGTGGTGTTAGCAATATGTTAATGCTAATTACTATATATATATATATATATATATATATATAATACTTTACCATTTCATATGATATTCTTTGGAGAACTATAAAATTAATTAAATATTAAATAATTATAGATTTTTAAAAGAGATCATAGTCGTTTTCTAATTTAAAAATTATAGTTAAAAATGTTCGTTTACAAAATTTCGAATAACAACAACAAAATAGTCTAAAAAAAATCAGTATTGTAACAACAATACTTGTATTAAGAAGCCTACATCGTTGAGACTCCACACATGTCTCCGAATAAAAACCAACATATATTAGGGTCTTCATTTTTCTTACATGTCAATTGTACATAAATGATGTCTTCTTACATAACTATTTATTTTGCAATAGGCAAGTGCTCCATATTCTTATTTTTTCTTTTTAACAACATAAATAATTGCAAGACAAAAAGCATGAAGACCTGACTACTTTTTAATTCCAAAATACCTATGTTATCAATACCTCAAGAAATATACCACTACCGGTTTCAAAAAGAATATTCGAATGATTGATACATTTCTGTAAGTTAAGTGAGAATTGGTATAAAAGCTTCCAAGAATAATAAAATCAAGTAAATACAATTACAAACAACATGGTAAATCCAAGTACAAAATCACAAAAGAAAAACAAACATACTAAAGAAAAACGAATGTATGTTCTTTTGTCGAAGCCGAACTATTAAATATTAAAAAAAATCTTGATAAGTGCAAAATATATAATTGATCACTGCGTAGAATTAGAAGGGGAACATATAAAATGTTTTGGTTTCCGGCCTAAGGAAATGTACGCATCTAGAACCAGAATCTCTTAGTATTGAAAAAAAAAAAAGTCATGAACAACGGGGACAGTGTGTAACACAGCAGAAACAGTATGTAACACATGGTAAATCTCAGCAAATACCGTTTGCTTTATTAAAAATCGTTTAAACAATCTTACAAGACTTGTTTAATCAGAATTACACGATATCACACTGTGATTCGACATTGACCAATTCCTAATCTACCCAGAGCTCACACCTGTTGCAACACTCGTTTATCACTCACCAAGAATCCTAACTCTCTCTTTAGCTTCTTGATCGATTCTCTCTGAATGGCTAACCCTAACCACAAGTCTAGCTTCCAATATATATTGCACAATTTCGACAAGTCGTCAATATTCATTTTCCATCATCTAGATTCTTTAAATCTTTTCGATGTATCTTTGAGGATCTTTACTTGATAACCCCTCTAAGTTGTTATGTTCCACTCCATATGACTAATCAACATGTTTGAGTTTTAATAAAGTTAGTTTTTGACCCAAAAAAAAAAATAGCAGCCAATTAAGATTAGGGATAATACGATTAGGGATAATACTTAGTCGATCAGGAGAAATGAAAAGAAACTTAATACTTTTATTTAAGTGAACAACCAAACTTTGAAATTGAAGAATTTGAGGAAACAACTGGACTTGAACTTACAAACATATGACTAATCAACATGTTTGAAGTTTATTACAATAACTTCTTTATTAAAAAAATGGAAACTTTCTCTTTAGGCATATATCCGTTTCAACTCTCTCTTAATGATCTTGTGTCTTTTTATGCTATAACCAAACGATTCTTTGTTTTCTTGTGTACCGTCGTCGACTCCTGCAAGAGTATATGTAAACATATATATGAATTAGGCAATTGGAATTTGATTGAAGTGTACCATATTGTATAAGTATGAGAAATGATAATTACCATGAGTAGAAGATTAAGTAATCTACTAGTAGTGGTGCGGAGGAGGAGGTGGAGATTTGTAAAGGTAGACCGGAGGAGGAGGAGATTGGTAAACCGGTGGAGGAGGAGACTGGTAAACCGGTGGAGGAGGTGATTTGTATTCGTAATGCTTCTTGGGAGGTGGGGGAGAGTCGTAAACGGGAGGAGGAGGAGACTGGTAAACCGGTGGAGGAGGTGATTTGTACACGTAATGCTTCTTGGGAGGTGGGGGAGAGTGGTAAACCGGAGGAGGAGGAGATTGGTAAACCGGTGGAGGAGGTGATTTGTACTCGTGATGCTTCTTGGGTGGTGGGGGAGAGTGGTAAACCAGAGGAGGAGGAGACTTGTAAACCGGTGGAGGAGGTGATTTGTACTCGTAATGTTTCTTAGGTGGAGGAGGAGACTTGTAAACCGGAGGGGAGTAATGCTTAACCGGTGGAGGAGGTGATTTGTATTCGTAGTCTTTCTTGGGAGGTGGAGGAGACTTGTAAACCGGAGGAGGGGAGTAGTGGTTAACCGGTGGTGGAGGAGATTTGTACTCGTATTTCTTCTTGGGTGGGGGAGGAGACTTGTAAACCGGAGGAGGAGAGTAGTACTTAACTGGTGGAGGAGGAGACTTGTAAACCGGAGGAGGGGAGTAGTGCTTAACCGGTGGAGGAGGTGACTTGTACTCGTATTGCTTCTTGGGTGGAGGTGGAGACTTGTAAACTGGAGGAGGAGAGTAGTGCTTAACTGGTGGAGGAGGTGACTTGTACTCGTATTGTTTCTTGGGAGGAGGTGACTTGTACTCGTATTGCTTCTTGGGAGGAGGTGGAGACTTGTAAACCGGAGGAGGAGAGTAGTGCTTAACCGGTGGAGGAGGTGACTTGTACTCGTATTGCTTCTTGGGAGGAGGTGGAGACTTGTAAACCGGAGGAGGGGAGTAGTGCTTAACCGGTGGAGGAGGTGAGTTGTACTCGTATTGCTTCTTGGGAGGAGGTGGAGACTTGTAAACCGGAGGAGGGGAGTAGTGCTTAACCGGTGGTGGAGGAGATTTGTAGTCGTATTGCTTCTTGGGTGGTGGTGGAGACTTGTAAACCGGAGGAGGGGAGTAGTGCTTAACCGGTGGTGGAGGTGATTTGTACTCGTAGTGTTTCTTGGGTGGTGGGGGAGATTTGTAAACCGGATGAGGGGAGTAGTGCTTAACCGGTGGTGGTGGAGATTTGTAAACCGGAGGAGGAGAGTAGTGCTTAACCGGTGGTGGTGGGGAAGAGTAGTAGTAATCTGCCGTGGTTTCAGATACAAAACCAAGAGAGAATGTTAAGACAAGAAAAGTTGCAGCCAAAGAGGCCATTGGTGACCCCATTTTTTGTTATGTGTTTCTGTTTTTGTTTGATGATCTTACTCTCTCTCCTACTAGCCCTTTATATAGCTTTTCAATTTCACTTTTTTTTTTCTATTATCTCTCATGGTAAATGGCATTTTTGTCATATGTAAAGAAAAACATCAATAAGTGAATATATATAATACAAAGAAAGAAAATGAGGTTTGTCTCTCTCTCTCTCTCGGGCCTCATTATTGATTTTATTTTCAGCTTCTATTATTTTTGGTCGTCGTTGATCGACATGTTCTGCATGTTCCGAACATATCAAATATAATATAGAGAACATTGAATCTAAAGCAGTTGACAAAAAAAAAACATCGAATCTAAAGTTAACAGAATGTTACCATGATATATTAATGGAACCAACAACAACAAAATGTACCGATATTATTCTCCAAAATGGTAAAAGAGAAGAGATAGATGGCCCCAAAAGAGGGAAAATATGAGAGAATTTAATAACACATTCTGAGTATGCATGGTAAATGTAACAATGAGTCCATTTACCAGCACACGAAAATACTTTAGATTAATTTTTTTTGTGATCAAAACGAAGCCTTGTGATATGATAAATATGCAAAAGCCATTTGATATATTTGTACATATTTTGTTGTTGTTTAATGTTAAATTTATTGATTAACAAATCGAGTAATTACAATATTGAGGAGTATATTTTCTGTAATAGTAATTACAATATTGTTCAAAAATAGAAGAAAAATTAAGTTTGTATATTGGAAAAAAAAAAAGCAACGCGTTAACGTCTTAAAGATAGGCGGCCGAGTTGAATGTAGAAGGGAACATTGAAGGATAAGGTGACAGTCAAATCTTTGATTAGTTTCCTAATTTGTTTTGTTTTTGGGTTTTGCTTCACACGTTCTTCGTTTTATAACACGTTTTTTTGTCATTACTCATATTAATTCGTAACCTCTTTTTCTAATTATTATTTAGTCAACATTAAATCGAAACTAAATACGTTTTAAGATCAAAACAATATATAGTACAATTTTATGGTGAATTTAGCATTCGAAAACAAAAGAAGCTAAGAGATATGCTCTTTCTTTTAGTTTGAAAATTTTATTAGAATGAATCTAAGAAAAAAGGCATAATGTATATACATTCTATATTATTTTTTATATAATGTTAATTAACAAATTGAGAATAATATAACATTATCACGAACCGGCGTTTTAGAAATATACGAAGGATGAGGATAATCCAATCTAAGGCCAATTTTCTTTTTGAAAATCTTATTATATAAAACAGGATACGTCAACACGTAGGATAATTATAACTTACCAAATCGTGACATGTGTTAATTTTAATTAAAATTGTGACATATATCAATATATTAATATAAAAAAATATAAATTTTACTATTCAACATTATTTATTTTCTAAATCAAATTGTAGTGTAACTAAAAAAAATAATAGTCTAAAAAAAGAAAACAAGACATATTATTAAAAAAAATTAAAAAAAAATAATAAATCAAAAAGACTTAAAAAGGAAAATACGACAAATTATTTCTAATTGTAGTATAACTAAAATGAAATAATAGTCAAAAAAGAAAATAAGACATATTATTAAAATATTAAAAGGAAATAGTAAATCAAAAAGACTAAAAAAGGAAAATAAGACAAATTATTTCAAATTTCTAAAAGTATTAGTTTGACATATGAAAAATTGATATTCATGAGATTACGACATGTGTCAAAATTTTAATTTTGATATAATTTTGATATATATTTTTTTAGTACTTTTTAATTTCTTTACTAATATGTTTTGTGAATTTTCTTACTAATTGTTTAATACTAATGACATATATAAACATATAAATTTGATAGAATGCATTATGCATATATTATTTTGATATGAAAATTTTGGGCATTATTGATTGACAAGGAATGCATGGAGTAAAAATATGGTTTTAATATGATGTAAGAAGTAGATGAATTGTATTGCGAGATGAAATACGTGGAGTTAAAATCCAGTTTGAAACAAAGTTACTAATCAACATCCAAAATAAGTGTGCGTGTAACCAATCAAAATCTAAATATTTACATCAACCAGATTTAACATAAATTTCTTACATTTTCATAAAGTTTATCTTTACTAATCAATTACAGACAACGGATATTTTACTTTGTTTTTTTATCATTTATAAATAAATTATAATTAAATGGGTCTTAATCTCGTAAGTTAATAAACTATAACCGAAGGTTGGTCAACATATGGCAATTCAACATTTTGGATGATAAATTTTAAATGTTTTTTTTTATAAACAAATTTAAATGTTGTTTTTGGTTTTGATTTTTATCAAATGGTTATATAACCAGCTGGATTAAGATTTAGACAAATCAACAACTATACATTCTATATAGTTTTTTTTCCTCGAAAGTTGACTATTTTGGTTAGCGTCAAAAGTTATACTATATAACTAGTCTTGACAATTTTGATGCAGAAGAAATTGACGTCAAACGAAATTAATATGATCACCGTCATTAATGATTTGGATTAAGTAAATTTAATTATGTTATTTAAACACGATACTAGTGTTTGAGTAAAATACATTTGATTCGTTAAAAAAAACACACCGAAAAACCTGGTATCAAAGATATTATTTTTTCTTTTATTTATTGAAATAATTATAGCGAAATTATAATATTGAAAATATGTGAAATATGAAAATCACGAAAGATTTGGTCGTTTTTGGTTTCGGGTTTTTGCTAAAACATTTTCGCGGATTTTGTTAAAGTAGGTGTTCTCTTTCTATCGGATTTGGTGGAAGAATGAAATTATATCTCTCTCTCTCTCTCTCTTCCGCTTTTCTCGATTTTTTCATCGAGCTTCATCGAGCTTCTTCAACCTCCGGTCAAGTTCCGATCTGCTACGATGAGTGTTTCATATTGTCATCTCGTTCTCAATTTCATCATGAATCTGGTTTCCCTGATGATTGAGATATTTTCTTCATTTCTTCGTTTCCGATTATCTTTCTCTCCTTCGATTGACCTCCGTTTGTTTCCAATCTCTTTTATCTTTGTTTCTAGCACATTCCTCTTTCAATCAAGATCCTCAAGGTTTTTCTTCAAGTACTATTGATCTTGGTTACTATAATGACAACAAATCCAGCTACGAGTTCCGATCCAGTTTTAGATCTGACTCCAGAGTGTTCGCGTCAGTCTATGGATCAATACGAGAATCCATATTTTTCCATAGTACTGGTCACGCAGGCTTGGTTTTGGTCTCCGATCGTCTTACTTCTGGTGCAGAGTTTCATTCATGGTGTCGATCCGTTCGGATGGCTCTCAATGTAAGAAATAAACTGGGATTCATAGACGGTACGATTTCTAAACCTCCACATGGTCATAGTGATGCTGGTTCTTGGTTTAGATGCAATGATATGGTAGCAATGTGGCTTATGAATCTTGTCTCGAAAAAGATAGGTCATAATTTGCTTTTCATGACTACGGCTAAGTGTATTTAGAGGAATCTGATGTCTAGGTTTAAGCAAGATGATGCACCTAGAGTTTATGAGATAGAACAACGTTTGAGTAGCATTCAACAAGGTTCTATGGATGTCAGCACATACTACACTAAATTGGTCATATTGTGGGAAGAATATAAGAATTATGTGGAGCTTCCAGTGTGCACTTGTGGGAAATGTGAATGTAATGCAGCTGTGTTGTGGGAGAAGCTACAGCAGAGGAGCCGTGTCACTAAGTTTCTTTTGGGATTGAATGAAACTTATGAACCAACTATAAGACATATCTTGATGTTGAATCCTATTCCTACGATTGAAGATGTGTTTAATATGGTGACACAAGATGAAAGACAGAAGTCTATCAAACCAAGTTTTAAGTTGATCAAATTGTTTTCCAGAATTATGGCCCTGCTGATTCATATACTGATACCAATGATAATTCAGTCTTTGCAGCAGCTCATCACAATAATTTTCGTCCTAAACAGAGACCATTATGCACCTATTGTGGTCAATTTGGACATATTGTTCAGAAGTGTTTCAAGATTCATGGATATTCTCCAGGTCAAAATGTTTTCACAAACATCCTCCACTGGTAGTTATGGTCAGAATAAAGGATCATCTCAAAATGGTTTTGTTCCAAGAGGACAAAACAATTTCAATCCTAGACCTTCTTTTCGGCCACAGAACCAGTTCCAGAATCAGTTTACACCTTCCCAGCAACAATAGTTCTCAAAGATGCAGTAGCTAATGTGTCTTCTGGCAATTATCCTTTGTCATGCCTGCTTCAGCTACTAATGCTATGAACATCGATATGAGTCAGATGAATCAGTTGAATTCTCTTTTACAACAGCTTCAAATTCATGCCAGATCTTCACAGCGTGCGGTTCCTTTCAAACATGCTTTTATTACAGAGAATGGTTACATGGCTTCTCAATCGTCATATGGTAATGTTTTATTCTCTTTTCTTTCTTCTAGTCTTCGTTTTCAAAACCATTGTCTCACATTCCAACACCAATGCCTTTCTACGTTACAAAATAACATTCCCAATGGTGCTTGGATAATTGACAGTGGAGCTACTACGCATGTATGTTCTGATTTAGCAATGTTTAGTCATACTTTACATGTGTATAATGTTACAGTCTCACTACCTGATGGTGCTATAGTTCCTATCACACACATTGGCACTGTGCATATCTCAGACACTCATTTTGCATGATGTTTTACATGTTCCTTCATTTCACTTCAACTTGATCAGTGTTAGTAGTTTGCTTAAAAATGACCAATGTTCTGCTCATTTCTATTCTGATTCTTGTTTCATTCAGAAGCCTATTTAGGGCTTGATGATTGGTAAAGGAAATCTTATACACAGTCTCTACATTTTGGAGACCGATGTCAACTCTTCCTCTACCAACTTCTGTGGATCCTTGTTAGTTGATGAATATTTTTAGCATCAACGCCTTGGACATCCATCTCCTGACAAGTTATAACAATTATCTGGTATTTTACCTATTACTAAGTCTAGTTTGTCTAGTTCTAATCATTGTTTTGTGTGTCCTTCGGCTAAACAAAAATGGTTGCCTTTGATTTCTCATAATAACCTGTCCACATCACCATTTGATCTAGTTTATTTAGATATATGGGGTCCCTTTTCAGTTGAGTCTATAGAAGGTTACAAGTATTTTCTCACTCTAGTTGATGATTGTGCTCGTGTAACCTGGATATACATGTTAAAGAATAAAAGTGATGTTTCACAAGTGTTTCCCGATTTTCTTAAACATGTTCATACTCAATATCACATTGCAATTAAGGCAATCCGTAGTGATAATGCACTTGAATTAGTTTTCTCAAAACTTATTCAAGAAAGTGGCATGATTCATTACTTTTCATGTGCATATACTCCACAGTAAAACTCTGTAGTTGAGCGTAAGCATCAATACATTTTAAATGTGGCTCGTGCTTTGTTGTTTTAATATAATGTTCCATTAGCTTACTGGAGTGACTGCATCCTTACTGCTGTGTTTTTGATTAACAAGGACTCCTTCATTGCTTCTTCATAACATGTCACCATATGAATTACTCATGGATAAACAACCTGAATATTCATTTCTTAGATCTTTTGGTTGCTTATGTTATGTTTCTACATTGCAAAAGGATAGGAACAAGTTTACCCCTAGAGCTCAATCATGTGTTTTCCTTGGTTATCCTCATGGTGTTAAAGGTTATAAAGTTCTTAATCTTGACACTAATGAGATTTCTATTTCACGAAATATTGTCTTTCATGAAACTATTTTCCCTTTTAGGTCTCCTTCTACTCCATCTCCTGCAATTGATTTGTTTTCTAAATCGGTTTTACCTTTACCTATTCATATTGCATTAGATCCTTTGATTAGTATTCCACCTAGTCTTGATGTTCATCCTGTTGTATTTTCTAGTCCATTAACTCATCATGTCCCTGCATCACACTCTAGTGCACCATCTATTCCACATGAGACTGTTTCTATAGGCACATGTCAAGGAAGACTGATCAATGCTAGATCAAAACACAATGCAAAGGCTCCAAGTTACCTATTTGAATATCATTGTTCTCTCGCTCAAATTTCCCCCCCAAAATTATCTTCTACTTTTTTTTATCCCTTTTCATTTGTTCTTACTTACTCTTATCTCACACCTCTCTATCAGTCCTATGCTCTTTCTTATTCCCTTGAGACAAAACCTACTACTTTTAAGCAAGCCATGTTATCATCTCACTGGAATAAAGCCATGGATGAGGACCTTCAGGCTATGGAGGTCAATAAAACATGGTATGTTGTCTCTTTACCACCTGGAAAGAATGTAGTTGGGTGTAAATGGGTATATATGTTGAAGTACAAGGCTGATGGTACACTTGAGAGATACAAAATCTGTTTGGTTGCTAAGGGTTTTACTCAACAGGAGGGTGTTGATTACACTGATACTTTTTCTCATGTGGCTAAGTTGGCTAGTGTCAAACTTCTTCTTGGTTTGGCAGCAATCAAGGGTTGGAGTCTTTCACAGATAGATGTCTCTAATGCCTTTCTTCACAGTGATCTTGATGAAGAGATTTTCATGAGTTTGCCACAAGGATACACACCAGCATCGGGTACCTTACCGCCTAATCATGTGTGTCGTCTTCATAAATCCTTGTATGGAATGAAACAGGCATCTAGACAATTGTACCATTGCTTCTCTCAAGGCCATATCTCTGCTGGTTTTGTCCAATCTTAAGCTGATAATACGCTGTTTGTGAAGCATGATAGTGACAAGATTACTGCAGTTTTAGTCTATGTTGATGACATTATGATTACCAGTAATTGTTCTGCTGAGGCCAGTTCTCTCAAAGCTATATTCAGCTCTCAATTCAAGATCAATGACTTAGGTGATTTGAGGTTTTTTCTTGGTTTGGTGATTGCAAGGAATTCTTCTGGTATTTCAGTTTGTCAACGAAAGTATGCTTTGAATCTCCTTGCTGATTCAGGTTTATTGGCATGTAAATCAAGTCCAGTCCCAATGGATCCTCTTGTTAAACTAATCTTTTGGAGGATACTACTTCTTACAGAGCCTTAGTAGGAAGGCTTCTATATCTCACTATAACTCAGCTTGATATAACTTTTGTTGTTCATTTCCTGAGCCAATTCATGTCAGCTCCTACTGATTTGCATCTTCAGGCTGCTTATAAGATCCTGAAGTACATCAAGAAAAATCTAGGTCAAGGTTTGTGTTTCTCTGCAAACTCTGACTTTTGTCTTAATGCCTTTGCTGATGCAGATTGGGCTACGTGTCCAGACACTAGGCAATCTATTACTGGTTACTGTATCTATCTAGGCCAGTCATTACTTACCTAGAAATCCAAGAAGCAAGATGTGGTGAGTCGGAGTAGTATAGCGGTTGAGTATAGGAGCATGGCTCATGGAACTTGTGAGTTGCTTTGGCTTTACCAATTGCTTACTGATTTGAAGATCATGGTACATAACAATGCTAAACTCTTTTGTGATAACAAATCGGCTATGCACATTGCTACTAACCATGTCTTCCATGAGAGGACCAAGCATGTTGAAATAGATTGTCATACCGTGAGGGATCAAGTCAAGAAAGGTTTTCTGAATTTGATGCATGTTTCCAGCTCCTACCAACATGCTGATATTCTGACAAAACCTCTTCAATCAGGTCCTTTCTACTCCATTCTCAACCGTACGTCTGTTTCAAGCCTATTCACTCCACATTGAGGTTGCGTTTTAGGCTTGAGGGGGGTGTATTAGTAGTTGTATAGGACCATAATCTTAAACACCCTAAATCTAACAAAAATATTCTAACTACCCCCCTTAAATCTAACTAACGCTCCTTTCTTTTTCTCTCCACTATACCCCTCTTTAATTTATTATTATTTATACACCCAATTTAATAATCCCAACAACCAATTATTAAATATTCTCAACAACCAATAAAATTCAAAAAAACAAAAAAATATACCCTAGCCTCCACGTGGCCTCCTATTCTTCGTTTTCTCTTTTCTCTGTTGAAGCTTCTTCTTCCTCTCTTCCTCTCTTCGTCGTCTGCTTTTCGTCCTCACGTCGTCCTTCTTCCTCTCTTCATTGTCTGCTCTTCGTCCTCACGTCGTCCTTCTTCCTCATCTTCTTCCTCTCGTCGTCCTTGTTCTTCATTTGTTCATCTCATCGGAAAAAAACAAAGCCAACGAGGAGTAAAAGCTTGTTCTCTTCTTCCTTACATAGTTGAATCTTCAAAATTAAGGTTAGATCTTTCTCTTTTTTGCAAATTTCGTGTTTAAGGTTACATTAGGTTTGAAATTCCCTCCCTGGTTTGTTGAGATTAAGATCTCTGGTTTTTTGCAGAGGTATAACTGACACAACTGGTACTAATGAGAGTAACTGGTATTACTGGTACAACTGGTACTAGTGAGAGTAACCGGTATTACTGGTACAACTGGTACTAATGAAAGTAACTGGTATTACTGGGATAACTGGTACTAATGAGAGTAACTGGTACTAGGGTGATGTGGTGATTTTGGTGCTAAAATACCAGATGAATCATGCTAAATCGTACTAAATCATAGGTAAATCAAAACTGCAGAGGTATAAATAAGACAACTGGTACTAGTGGGACTTACAGGTATTACTAAGACAACTGGTACTAGTGAGACTCACGATACTAAGAAAGAAAGAACTCAACAAACACGGTATCCGCCAGCTGGAGAACGTCGAGGAAGAGGAAGAGGACTGGGACGTCTTTATGACTATTTTGTTAACGACCCCAATGTCCACGATCCCAACTACGTACAAATGGTATCTCTGTCTGGTATAACTAATTATAACTAAGTATGACTGTGTGCTTCTTATTTTGGTAATTCTCTCTGTCTGGTATTACTAGGTATTACTATGTATAATTGTGAAACTTATTTTGTGTGTTCTCTCTGTCTGGTATAACTAAGTATAACTAAGTATGCATGTGTGCTTCTTATTTTGGTAATTATCTCTGTCTGGTATAACTAAGTATAACTAAGTATGACTGTGTTGCTTCTTCCGTGTGTTCTTTCTTTTTACGTTTTGTTTACTTATTGGTTAATTTTTGTACTTATTGGTATATTTGTGTCTAATTGCTACTTAGATACCACTGGGTATACATGACTTTAAGCACCGATCTTATACTAAAACATTTCTCTCTCTTAAAACTACCTTATACATATGGTTAATGTGTGAATACAAACCTCATTGTTATGTCAAACAAACAAACATGGTGTTTTCAGACATTTTAATATATGAAACTATAGTAAATATATTTAAATGGAACAATTGCATCAATACTACTACAAAAATTATAATTTTAACACGGTATAACTAATTATACATGAAAACTGTCAAAATACTACTGTGTAAAACGGTACTACTGGAAAACTAAGTATAACTATTAGTAAAATTTTAATATTTTTAATTCATTTGACGGCGCATGTGGTATTTTTTATTATTATTTTTTTAAACATGTGTTTTATGCTGAATACATTAGCAGTACCCAATAACACCAGTAGTACCCAATAACATCAGTAATACCTAATAACACCAGTAGTACCAAAATCAGTTTAACATAGAACATGAGTTCAACATTACAAACACATCCCATGTACACAGAAGTACCTAAAAACATCAGTTTACCGTAAAACATCAGCTCAACATAACAAGATATCATCCATTCCTAGTCTTTTACTACCTATGTCATTCTTATTACTTGTCTTCAACTTCTTCTTTTTCATCAGTCTCTTCATCATCTTCATCACTGTCTTCATCTTCTACGGCACCCTCAACAATACTCGCACCAAGACCCTCATGTTGTTCTTGAACAATAAAATTCATACCAGACAAAGCTGTATGCTCCTCTACCGATGGGTCAAATAGGAGAAACATACTTGTTCGAGACTTCAAACAAGTTTCCATACTTGTAATTCATCTCTCTCACTCGTTCATTTCCACATAAAGCATTAGTTGAACTCAAACAAGGCTCGATCAGTTTCATGAACGCATCCAATCCGCTATTACGAAGAAGTAATTAGCTCTAAATTCTATAGTAAAAGGAAGATTTCAAACCTCATATGTAAATAGACTTTCTAGTAATTCCACTCCCAAGATTCAGTGAAACACCAAGCGGAGCAGTGACATGAATCTGGCTCTGAACACTTGGACTTCCTGCTATTTGTTCAACCTCTTCTCATTCTTCCACCTATACAACTTTCACAGGAGGTCTACTTCCTAGAGAAAGCAACTCAGTAGCACTTTGTGTCTTCGAAATTGACTCCACGTTCGTTGTAGAGGAAGAGCTTTGGTGTAATTGAGAAGGAATCCGAGATCGCAAAATCGGAGGAAGTAAGAGGAGATACACGATTTCCAAGCACCAGATACGAGCTTTTTTTTTTAGGAAGAGGAAGATGTTGGCGAGGGGAAAAGAGGATTGAGAGGACAAAGAGAAGAGAAGAGATGAAAAGAGGCGTGAAGAAGATAGAGATTTTAGGGATTTTGATTTTATTTTTATTAAATTAGATTAAAAATTGAGTTGGGTGGGTAACCCGATTATATCATGGTTGGATCTGTAGTTTCTCTGATTCATTAAAGGTTTACTTGTCTTTACACATGTTTTCCTTTAAAAAAAAATCAAAAAGAAATTTGTTTTTAAAAGAGTGGCATTTTAGATTAAGTTTCTAGGTGGAGGGGCGATTGAGATTAAGACCCAGTTGTATATAGTTTGTTAGTTTGTTACAATAAACTATGTCGACTATACTTGTATATAAATACACACTTGCACATGCTTCGACGTGTGTGGTAGCTAGCTTTATAAGCTGGTTGATTTTTTTATCTCCTCTTTAGAGATAACTAGTATTCGGAAACTAGTTAGCTACCACACACTTCAGATATTACACACTCGTTTTTACACATTTTCCTAGCGACTATCTCCGGAAAGCTCCCTCAATGGTAGTCCCTAGCTACTTCCGGGAATATTCTCATTGGCCGTTGCTAGTAGTGGCTAGCCTATCAAACCTGTCAAATCTTATTTTGTGTTGAATTTGATTTTCTAACAATTTATCCTAGTTTAATTAGATAATTAGTGAAGTGATTAGTGGTATGGAAATGAATTAATCATATTTGTGAGTTCCATGTTCTAGGATGGTGTTTAATTCAATATTTCGCATCATTGTTTGATTATTAATCCATTCTTATCATAGTTAAATCCATGGTCCAATTTTTTTATCTTGTTTATGTTCTTTCATTTTAGTTTCTTGCATTTTTTAGCTTTAAAACCAAACAAACATCCAAATTTTTTTTTGCTATAGCTTAATTTGTGTCCCACATCTCTAATGTGCAAATTTTAGTCCCTTGGGTTCGAGTCTTAAATACTACATCGGTGTACTATGGCCATGCACTTGTGGTTTTGTTTTAAACTTTATAAATGTAAAGTTTAAACTCCCTATTGGAGCTTCACTCTCTATTTAAATGATTTGCATAAACAAATTTATATTTTTTTCTTTTTTCCGCATTAATAAATTTATTTTAAAATAATATGTTTGCAACCTTTTTTATGTAAAATATTATAACACTTATGCAGTACCTTAGTTAGGTTATACATAAGATTATGCAAAACAATCACATAAAATAAGTGGCACTCGGAGTCACTTTGACGTATTTTCCACTTTTAAATTGCGATTCAATGTATTTCTGATTGCAGCTCAGAAAGTTCGAATATGAACCTACCTAGAGATGTTATAATGAGTTTAAAATTTTCGGATTTAAATAGGTTTTTAAATATTAAAATAAGTCGGTTTAGACCATTTTTATCAGATTTAAGTTTAACGGGTTTAAATGGACTACTCCAATTTGTTTTTTCATTATTTAATTTGATTTTAAGTGGATCAAAATTAGTATATTCTGGTGTTTCGATTAAAGGTTTGAAAACTGCAATATAGTGGACAATTATTTGCCGATTCCTTTCGCTTAACACATACTATTTACTAGTGCAACAAAAAATATAGAAAGTATTATTAATTATTTAGCACGTTCTAACAAAAACTGTGAAAGTTATATAATTAATGAAATAAACCGAGTCATTCCATTTTTAGTAGTACCCCTCTCGTTGTCTTTTTTTGTTGTTGTTGCAGTACAAGAGTTGCAAACGAATTAGGAGGTGGAAATCCGAAACATGAAGATGTAGATGTCTGTGCGGTAAAAGCTGTGAACACAGAGAATGCATCAGAAAGCTAGACGGGAAGAAAGAGACTTGAAGAAGTAGGAAAGCTGACGTGTCAAGACATGCTGAGCTGGATGGCAAATAACGCAGCTGAGATTTGAGGATCTTGGCGTGCATAAAATATGGAAAGGATAAATGTGAAAAACAAGTTTATGCCTTTTGCATATCTTTATGAATATTTCGAGAATCATAGGTTTAGGATTTTGGGATATTCATATATAAAGGTCTAAGGTCGTTCATAGAGAGGTAACGTTTAGAGCCGCAAATTGAGAGATTGTAACTTGAAACTTTGTGAAAACAGAAGCTGTCAAGGTTAGTGTTCAGCCTTTTGATTCACAAGGGTGTGAGATCATCGGGTAGCATAGACTATTGATTCGTTGGAAAGAAAACAGTCTAAGAACTAGACGTGTATAGATCCATATAGGTGAATCTTGTAAAGGTTACTTATACTAAATAATAGTAGATGCGTTGGCTTGGCGCCTTCCAAGCAAAATTATATGTTGTGCTTGTTCTCTAAACTTACAGTTGGTATCAGAGCAGACATCTGCTAAACATCGTTTATTTTTTAGAACATGTGTGATCCTGAGATGAGTATGGAGAACCCACAACACGTGTACGCGATGACGAAACCACTGATTCTGGAAGCTGAGAACTTTGGGTGGTGGAAGGTTCAGATTCAGGCGCTGATTCAAGGCATTGATGAAGATGCTTGGACTCTGGTTGAAGAAGGCTGGGAGATACCAATAGTAAAGAATAATGAGGATGAGACTATGGTGAAACCTAAGAAAGACTGGACTATTGAAGAGAAGACTCAGTCGAAGTATAATTCGAAGGCACTATCTGTGATATGGAGATCACTGTCCAAAGATCAGTTCGAGCAAGTTCAAAGTTGAATCTCAGCCAAAGAAGCATGGGACACTACGAAAATTCAGTATGAAGGGACAAACGGTGTGAGAAGGACGAAGATTGACATGTTGGCATCCAAATTTGAGACCATGACTATGAGGGAGGATGAGTCAATTCAAGCATACAGTGGACGCTTGAGCTCTGTAGCTAACGAAGCGGCTGTCCTAGGCAAGAAGTACAAAGGCAAGAAATTTGGGAAAAACCGCGTATTTCTCCACGAGAACTATGATATAACTATATATGGAGCCCAAACTATGTCCTCTTTACAGATATCCCTGAAAAAATAGTTTGAAACATAAATCTCCCCGAATTAAAAGTTTAAAACTTATATACCCATAAATGTGGATTTTAATCGGTTTGAATGGTTTAAAATCTAACCGACACAAAACCATCGAACTAAACCGAGTAAAAAATGGTTAATTATTCATTACTAAAAAAAATATTATTAATTAAACCAACCCAAAAGGGGATCGGTGACAGCACCTTCCGGTTAATCGGAAACAAAACACCTGGAAGAAAAAACACAAGGCAAACGAAGAAGAAAGTAAAGAACGACCCTAGAAAGAAATCTATGGAGGGAAAAGGTAAAAATCGAGACCCTGCACAACCCAATCCGTCGGATAAAAAGAGAGGCCACTTCCTTCAACATCGTCGGTACATCCATTCACCGGAGTATCTGTCTCCGACCCTAGCTGCAACGATCGAGAGTCGAAATCCACCGCCTTCTTCCGGAGTTGAAGGTTCACAAGTCCCGTATAAACCCCACGGCCACACCACCGAATAATTAGGCATTAAACGACACACAGATCTCAAAATCTTTAGGTGACCTACCTTCCCGACGAATCCCTACCTCACCGCAAAAGCCGAAGAACCATCAATCCGGTCAGAGACCAACACCGTTGCCACCAAAATGGAAGTTCCGACACATAGAACCGCCATCTTTGCACGGATCCAGAATAGCGAGCAAACGGAGCACTCCCCCGACAAGCAGCAAACCCTCCTAACCGAGAGATGGTCGTGTCCTTTTCTCCTCCCGAAAAGTTAACGATTGTTATGAATTTTGTAATTGGGTTTTTGTGACTGAGTCTCGATCTAGGAATCGAGCCAAGCTAGATGATGAATTAATCTCTGCGCCGCTGCCATGACGGGATAGGTAGCCGGAGGCTGCGGCGGAGTTGGAAGTTGCCTCGGAGGTAGACTGGGAAAAAAAAAAGATTAAGAAGAAATTGGACGAAGAAGAAGAAGGGGATTTGGATTTTTTTTTTTTTTTTAATTGTGGGTTTTGGTTTAGGAGTTGTAATCGGGTTTGTGGATCGAAATCCGGTTTTAATTCGGTTTATTATCATATTAAATGGTTAAGTTGTAATTTGGAAACAGTAAACCAACATTAAACCGACATTATGGGTTCTGAAGTTTGAAATTTTTATTTGGTGGGTATATATATTTCGAACTTTTAATTGGGAGAGATATATGTTTCGAACTATTTTTTTAGGGATATCTGTAAAGAGGGCATAGTTTGGGCTCCATATATAGTTATATTATAGTTCTCGTGGAAAAATAGACAGTTTTTCCAGAAATTTGTGAAGAAGTTTCTAAGGAGTCTGCCAGATAAGTTTCAATCACACAAATCAGCCATTGATGTGTCAATGAACTCTGATGAAATTTCCTTCAGTCGGGTTGTTGGCATGATGCAAGCCTATGAATTGGAATACAATAAGAAGCCGGAGGCTAAAACCAGAGGCATTGCACTTGCTGTAAACAAGGATGAAGAAAAAACTGATGAGTTTAAGGGTCAAGTTGGGTTGATTGTCAAGAAGTATTTCAAAAAGATGGAGCTAGGACAACATAGAGGTTCTGGTTATCAATAGAGGGGTGTGACAAGCCAACTAAAGACTGATGCAGACAGAAGTCTGAAAAGGGGTGAAGGACAATGTCATAAATGTCAAGGATATGGACATTTCAAGGCTGATTGTTCTACTGTCAAGAGACGAGAACAACTGAAGTGTTCTGAATGTAAAGGGTTGGGTCATACAAAGGTGGAGTGTGTTAGAAACACTAGAGGAAAGGAGAAATCATATGTGACCTGGAGCGAAAGTGATTCAGAAGATAGTGACAAAGGTGACATGCTAAATTTTGTAGCATGTCTGGGTGTGATCGAAGATGAGGAGCAAGTAGAATCTGATGAAGAAGATATTGAGTTGACGATGTATGATGAAAACAAGATCCTGTGTGAGAATCTCATTAAGACTAAGAATGAAAACATGGAGCTTGAAAGCCAGAATACCCGTTTGAATGATTTCGTGAAGCGCCTGCATTCAGATTACGAAAAGCTGACAAATGAGATCAAATCTAAGAACCTTCAGGGAACTGTTGATCAACTTTGACACGATCTCAAGGTAAAGGTAGATGAATATTAAAGGATGATTACGAGTAACCTTGAATTTCTCAAGGAGATCAAGTATCTGAAAGAAAAGTAAGTGTAAAGTACTGCAAGGTCATTTGAATGAACAGCAGCATAACATCAGGATGCTGAGCAAAGACACTAAATACCTGGATAAGCTACTGTTTGTGGGATAGTAAGGAAAAACACATTGGGTCTGGGCTATCAAGGTGGTTCATCTAGAGATAACTCATCATTTGTTAAGGCTTCGAAGCCAAAGGAGGTTCAGAACAGGCAATCTGAAGCTCGCAAAAGGAATCTTGCAGGAAGATTGTATGGGTGTTACTACTGTGGTAAACCAGGACACATCAAGACACTATTTTAGATTTCAGGAAAAGGTCGAGCAATTGCTAAAGTACAAACCGGGATATCCAGACAGGAGGTTGAAATACAAAGTGTGGGTACAGAAGCAAGACCTGTACTGTAGTGTTGCATACACTGCTGATACACCGGAGTATCAGAGTATCAACACAAAATGGTATTTTTACAGTGACTGTTCTAGACACATAACTGGCGGACAAGTTAACCTTGATAAGTTTGAGGATGTGTCAGCTGGGAAAGTGACATTTGGAGATGGTGCACATGGCAAGATCAAAGGTAAAGGAAACATTGAAGGACCAGACAAACCTGATCTTGTAAATGTGTTCTATGTGGAAGGGCTGAAGACTAATCTGATCAGTATCAGTCAGTTGTGTGATGAAGGATATGATGTAATATTTACCAAGATAGACTACAGAGCTTTGGATGAGAAGAAAGATGTAAAGTTCAGAGGTATCAGAACACTGTTATGTGTGGAAGAAGACTGATAGGTGTTACAATGTTACAAGGGATAATGATTTGCATTTGTGGCATCAAAAGTTGGGTCACATGAATGTCATGACTATGACTAAGCTGATCAATCAGGAACTGGTTCGGGATGTTCCAAAGCTTGCATCATATCAAAATTTTGTGTGTGGACCGTGTTCTAAAGGAAAACAGGCCAAAGTACAACACAAAAGAATTCAGGATATCCAAACTAAAATGGCTCTAGACTTGGTTCACATGGATCTCATGGGATTAGTTCAGGTAGAGAGTATTGCTGGCAAGAAGTATGTGTTTTTTCTAGTTAATGACTACACTAGATACACATGGGTTCGATTTTTGAAGGAGAAGTCAGAAACTTTGGAAAGCTTCAAAATCCTTGCACATACAGTTGAGGAATGAGAAGTAGGGTATTAAGACGATTAGAAGTGATTATGGTGGAGAATTTCAGAATCATCTATTTGAAAACTTATGTGGTGCACAGGGGATAAGTCATCAGTATTCTGCTCCACGTACTCCACAGCAGAATGGTGTAGTAGAAAGGAATAATCAGACACTACAAGAGATGGCTTGATCAATGTTACATGGGAATCAGGTGGCAAAGCATTTCTGGGCTGAAGATGTTAACACTACCTGTTACATCATAAACAGAGTGTATGTACGTCGAGGTACCAACATGACGCCTTATGAGATGTGGAAAGGTAAAACACCCAGTGTGAGCTGTTTTCATGTGTTTGGGTGTGTGTGCTATATTTTGAATTATAAGGATCAACTCGGGAAGTTTGATGCCAAGAGTGATGATGGTATATTTCTTGGGTAATCTAGCTCAAGCACATCATACAGAGTGTACAACAAAAGAACCAGGATGGTGATGGAGACAGTGAATGTAGTGTTTGATGATTCACCGCCTCAACAAAGGTGTGTAAAGCTGTTAGATATAACTGATGAGCCAGCTGAGGAGGTAGAAGATTGTCAAGATTATGATGTAAGGGGTGATGATCAAGAATCAGAATCAGATGGTGATGGCTTAGATGGAAGAATTCAACCAAGGGTTCATCGAAATCATTCACACAGAGATGTGATTGGAGAAGTTACAGGAGGTAGAGTAACGTGCAAGGGGTATATTAACTTCAAGGAAATGGTTAAGTTTGCATATTTTGTGTTAGCAATCGAATCTAAGAATCATAAGGAGGCATTGGTTGATGAATATTGGATTGCATCAATGCAAGAAGAGTTGGAACAGTTTGAACGAAGTAAAGTTTGGGACTTCAAACCTAGGCCAGACAATGTGAATGTTGTTGGCACCAAATGGATCTTCAAGAACAAGACTGATGCACATGTTAATGTCGTAAGAAATAAAGCAAGGCTAGTTTCTCAAGGATATTCCCAGGTTGAAGGGATTGAATTTGATGAAATATTTGCTCATATTGCAAGACTGGAGTTAATCAGGTGGGCGAGCCGTAGACTTTTCAGGAGATTTGCTAATGTTTTACTTCGTAGCGAGCTGACCACCGATTTCTCTTCTTTGTTTTTGCAGTTCGGCAGATTCTCCCTCGTTATCCAGAAGACACGTTCACACTTCGGAACACGCTTGCGGCTAGAAGGTGCCATTGGGAAAAACATTTTTCCCTAAAAAGAGTCGAAAAAGCCCGAGCCACTTTCGCCGGTGTTGAAGTTTCTGACAGTTCGGAATCTGAATCTCCAGAGCGGTCCCCCAAGAAGAAGAAGTATGGGAAAAAGGTTGACCATCCGTGACAAACAGGCTCTGAAGGAGATGAAGGAAAAAGAAGCGGCTGGCCGAGCTGATGAAATAGCTAACCCAACCGACCAAACAGCCGAGCCAGTTGCCGAGGTGCCAGGCCGAACCGTGACTGAAATGGAGACACGTCTTCCCTCCGAGCCGTCAGCCTTGGACGCCGAAGCCAGGGAAGTGATTTCTATTATTATTCCTGTTGCTAGGCCTTCTGGCTCGGCGTTTGTCCAACACAAAGGCGATGGGAAGAAACGAGCTGCCTCCGAGCCTGATAAAGAAAAAACCAAGGAAAAACAAAAGAGAAAATGCCAAAGGCATACCAATCCAACTTCTGCCGAGCCAAGGCCGGCGTCTTTTGGACAAGAAGGATCTGCGCCAATCTGTAATGATGCCGAGGCTTCAGCGACTCTCTTCTCGCATGTTCGCTGCTCGGGAGACAGACTATCGCCTGTCGATGTTATATCTCATGGCAATTTGTACAGGGATATGTCGCTCCGAGGCACCAAGGTATTTGCAGATTCAATGTTTTACTAAGAAAAACAAAAAAAAACTTAAGCGCTGATTGTTTCTTCTTATGGTCAGTTCGTTGCGTCCATAAACAAGATCGTCGCCGCCTTCGAGCAAAACGTGCGAAAGGACAGGCGCCAAATCGAGGATGCTCAAAAGGACGTGTCTTTCCTCCAAAGCAGAGTTGCCGAGCTGGAAAGCAAACATGCTGACGAGCTGGCGACTGCTGCAGCTCGGATCGAAGCTCTCGAGAAGGACAAGGCGTTCCTTAAGGAAGAGTGGAACAAAGCCGGTGACTTGGCTATGAGGATAGATCACTCCAAGTAGAAGAAAGTTGTTGAAATCGAATCCTTGAAAAGACAGCTCAATGCCGTAAAGGCCTTGCACGAAAATGACATTAAAAAGGCCGAGAAGGCGGCGAGGCGAGAGTCGTCGATGAAATTTCAGGAGCGGCTTGCCAAGATCAAGAGAAGTATTGACGAGCTGAAGGCGGCAAAGGAGGCGGAGCTTGATCTAGCCCAGATCGACAACAACCTTCAGTTGCTTGAGATTCTTCAGAAAGAGGATGCACCTGCTATTGACTCCGAGGTGTCGAAGGTGACAGGGTGGAGGTCTGATCTAGCCGACGCGGCTGATGAATTCGAGAGGATTGAAAATGCGCTGAAGAAAGATCTGATGCTTTCGCCCGTTTCCTCAGATTCTACCGGCACTCGCCTGGAAAATGAGCCAACGGAGAATGTGGCGGCAACGGCCGGAGTTGTGGATTTTGCAGGCTCGAATGTTGGCACACCGGGGATTGCTGATCTTGCCGTTGAGAAGCCTTCCGAGCCGGATCTCCCTGAATGATCCTTCTACTTATCTTCTTTTCTTTTTTTTTAACTCGAGAACTTTCTCTCTTTTGTTTCGGTAGTGTTGAGAACAAGTGCCTGGATGGCTTTATCCACCCTTTCTGGTAACGACTGCCGTTTGTAGGCATAATTCTCGTGTTGTTTTTTGTAAGCAAAACCTTTTTACTTGTGCTATGATATAATATTGCAACCCATCTCTGTCCAGTCAAAGTATGGTTGTCTTTTGTAGCGTCAGTTTAGGGTTTGCGGTGTTCCGACTTACATTCCCGTTCTTTTGACAATGAAACATGTTTAAAATCTCATACTAACTTTTTAGGTTTAGCATTATGTTTCTGAGATGTTTTATGACCAGTGTACCAAGGGGTGTTTACTGGGTTTTAGAGTTTAATTTGAGTGTTAAGACTTGCGAGTTTTCGACTTACGGGTCCTTCTCAAAGATAAACTTGTAAGAATATCGTCCAGGATATACCTTTCGGATATTAGACCAAGGTATACCCGGTTAGAATTTATATAGCGCGCTTTGTTACCCGTAAGAGGGTGTTTGAGAACCCTATCCCATATAGAGATAGTGGTTAAAATCCGCAAAGGATGTGTTTGTTCGTCTGTTGTGGCCAGCAATCAGACGAGGTGGTGAATATCCATGAAGGATGTTAAGATGTGATTTGTGTAGGCTAAGTGACACGAGTTGTGTTAGAAAGAGTTTGAAGTTATTCTCTTTGAAGAGTGATCCGAGACATGGGAGTATACATGTATACGTACCCACTCCCCCCCCTTTTTTAAGGAGGGGGACAACTGAACCCATCCGAAGACGAGCTGCCTACGTACCCTTTTCAGGGATCAAGTCGTCCCGTAGTTCATGTGAAGTGATTTAGTGGTAATACCTCTTTAGGTGCATTGCGTTCCAAGATCTTGGTATCGGAACATCAGACATGTTTGAGAGCTCGTATACTCCTGGTCGAAATGCCTTGGTGATTTTGTAGGGTCCTTCCTAGTTCGCTCCTAGTTTGCCAGCGTTTGTTTCGGCTGTGTTCTAAAAAACTTTGCAGAGAACCAGATCACCTTCTTTGAACTTGCGACTTCTGATGTTCGTGTTGTAATACTTAGCTACTGCCTGTTGGTAATTTTGAATGCGAACTAGCGCTTGATCCCTTCGTTCGTTAACCAAGTCTAACTCGTCGAGTAACATGAGGTGATTCAGTCCTTCCTGGCCTGAAAGAAGTCTGCGGCGGACCCCAGGAAATGTACCTCGGCTGGAATGACACATTCTGTACCGTAGACAAGAGCAAAAGGTGTTTCACCGGTGGCACGCCGCGGAGTGGTTCGGTGTGACCATAATACTCCTTCGAGTTCATCTGCCCAACGTCCCTTCTTTGCATCAAGGCATTTTTTCAGGCCATCCAGGATAGTCTTGTTCACTACTTCTGCTTGTCCATTCCCTTGTGGATAGCGCGGCGTAGATTTGCTGAGTCGTATCTTCCATTTTTCACAGAAGGCTTCAAATCTTGTAGAGATAAATTGTGAACCGTTGTCTGTGACGATTTCGTAGGGAACTCCATGTCGGCATAAGATATTTTTCCAGACGAAATTTTCGACTTGGGCATCCTTTATGTTGGCGTAAGAATCTGCTTCTACCCATTTGGAGAAGTAATCTGTCAAAACCAATAGGAACCTCTTCTGTTTGGACCTATGGAGAGGTCCGACGATATCCATGGACCAGCGCATGAAAGGGTAGGGCGCTGAGATTGATGACAGCAACTCCGTGGGTTGATGAATCATTGGGGCATGTCATTGGCATTTTTTGCACCTGGCAGAGAACTTCTCGCAATCCTTCACCATTGTTGGCCAATAGTAACCATGACGCTTGATCTTGACCGCCAAAGCTCTTTCGCCGGAGTGATTACCACACGAGCCACTATGGACCTCTTCCATGATGTTTTTTGCTTCGGCGCCTTCCACGCAAGCCATCAGTGGTCCTGAGAATCTCCACTTGAAGACATTTCCGTCTAAGAGAACATATCGAGCAGCTTGAGCTCTGAGTTTTCTGGCAGCCCATTTATCTGATGGTGCCTCGCCGTCCATGATATATACTCGGATTGCTCCTAACCATTCTTTGTCGCATCCATAGTTCGTTCCTGTTTGTCGTGGGTCTTCCTCCATCTCCACTGCTTCACCTTCTGTCGGGGGCTCTGTTTCAGGTTCCTCCTCTATCTCAACTGCCTTGTCCTCTACTGATGGTGTCATATTCCGGTCATCTAGAGTGGTGGTTTCGGTGCTGCCCTTTTCTGCAGGATTTGGTCCAGATATACCTTCGGCTTGAACAGCTTTTTGGGAGCGAGTGATCGCATTCACGGTGTCAGAGAGGTTGATACTTGGGTTTTTGATGAATTCTACTGGGATTATCCTTTTCAAATCCGGATCGGAAGTGGATGCGAGTGCTGCTAGTGCATCTGCTGAAGTGTTTTCTCCGCGTGGTATCCGTGTTAACGCGAACTCTTTGAACTGTGCAGCCAGTTCTTTGACAATCTTTAGATAAGCTTCCATTCGATCGTCTCTGGCAGTGTACTCGCCGCTGACCTGGTTGACCACCAGCTGCGAATCGCAGTAGGCTTGGATGTGCGAAACCTTGAGTCCAAAAGCAAGTCTCATTCCCGCAATCAAAGCTTCGTATTCGGCTTCGTTATTGGATGCGCGAAAACCTAGGCGGAATGACTTTTCGAGGATTTCGCCCGTTGGAGAGGTTAGCCATATTCCCACTCCGGATCCTTGTTTTGATGATGATCCATCTGCGTGGAGCTTCCATATTAGGCTCGGAGCTAGCTCTTCTATCACTTCTTCTGGGAGTTATATCAGAAAATTGGCAAAGACTTGAGACTTTGCGCAGGTTCTGCTTCGATACTCGATGTCGTATTCGCTCAGTTCTATTGCCCACTTTGCCAATCTCCCATACTGGCTAGGGCTATGCAAGACGGATCGCAGTGGGAAGGTAGTCAGAACTACAATCGAATGTGACTGGAAGTATGGTCTTAGTTTTCGAGCGGACATTATCACAGACAATGCCAGCTTTTCCATCTGTGGATACCGGGTTTCAGCGTCGGTGAGAGTTTGGCTAACATAGAAAATTGGCTTCTACTCGCTGCAATCTTCCCTGATGAGTACACCACTTACTGCCGTGGCCGAAATGGCTGTGTATAGAAATAGTGGCTCGCCTTCCACTGGTTTCGTAAGTATTGGAGGGCTAGTGTTGGGGTCAAAACCCGCCCAGCTGTGATCAATGGGAAAATGGCTAAGTATGAAAATACCAAGAATCGGACAAGGCCGAAATTGTGCCTAAGTCATTTCTGTACGAGTCCACTTAAGCACAATAGGGGCCATTCTGGCCAAAGCAGCTCCATTTCCGGCCAAGGAAGCTTCACTTCGGCAAAGCTTTGGCTCACTTCGGCAAGGCTTTGTCTCCACTTAGGCAAGCTTTGCTCCACTTAGGCAAGCTTTGTCTCCACTTAGGCAAGCTTCGCTCCACTTAGGCAAGCTTTGTCTCCACTTAGGCAAGCCTTGCTCCGCTTAGGCAGGCTTTGTCTCCGCTTAGGCAAGCTTTGTCTCCACTTAGGCAAGCCTTGTCTCCGCTTAGGCAAGCTTTGTCTCCGCTTAGGCAAGCCTCGAAGGAAGCATCGCTTCAGCCTAGCCACTTCGGCAAAGGAGACTTTGGCAAGCCTAGTCACTTCGGCAAGCCTAGCCACTTCGGCAAGCCAAGCTCACTTCGGCACGAAGACTTCGGCAAGCCTAGCCACTTCGGCAAGCCTAGTCACTTCGGCAAGCCTAGCCACTTCGGCAAGCCAAGCTCAGTTCGGCACGAAGACTTCGGCAAGCCTAGCCACTTCGGCAAGCCTAGTCACTTCGGCACGAAGACTTCGGCAAGCCTAGCCACTTCAGCAAGCCTAGCCACTTCGGCACGGAGACTACGGCAAGCCTAGTCACTTCGGCAAGCCTAGTCACTTCGGCACGAAGACTTCGGCAAGCCTAGCCACTTCGGCACGGAGACTTCGGCAAGCCTAGCCACTTCGGCACGGAGACTTCGGCAAGCCTAGTCACTTCGACAAGCCTAGTCACTTCGGCAGCCTCACTTCGGCAGCACACTTCGGCAAGCCTAGTCACTTCGGCAGCCTCACTTCGGCAGCCCACTTCGGCAAGCCTAGTCACTGCGGCATGGAGACTTCGGTGAAGAAAGAAGGGGACGTCGGCAAGATTGGCTCACTTCGGCATGAAGACTTCGGCAAAGAAAGAAGGAGACTTCGGCAAAGACTTGTCTCCACTTAGGCAAGCCTTGTCTCTACTTAGGCAAGCCTTGTCGCCACTTAGGCAAGCCTTGTCGCCACTTAGGCAAGCCTTGTCGTCACTTAGGCAACCGTTGTCTCCACTTAGGCAAGCCTTGTCTCTACTTAGGCAAGCCTTGTCTCCACTTAGGCAAGCCTTGTCGCCACTTAGGCAAGCCTTGTCGTCACTTAAGCAAGCCTTGTCTCCACTTAGGCAAGCCTTGTCTCTACTTAGGCAAGCCTTGTCTCCACTTAGGCAAGCCTTGTCTCCACTTAGGCAAAACTTCAGCCAGACATTGTGCCTAAGTCCTTTATGTACGAATCCACTTAGGCACGACTCACATCAGCAAGAAGGGAGAGACTTCGGTGCTTCGGCCGAAGGCCACTCGGCAAGAAGGGAGAGACATCGGCAAGAAGGGAGAGACTTCGGCGCTTCAGCCGAAGGCCACTTCGGTGCTTCAGCCGAAGGCCACTTCGGCAAAGCAACCTGCGGCTTCGGCAAGGACCCACGGCTTCGGCAACGATCCATGACATCGGCAATGCCACTTCGGCCATGCCCACTTTGGCCGAAGGCCACTTCGGCAAAGCAACCCATGGCTTCGGCAAAACAACCCGCGGCTTCGGCTCGTCTCCATGACATCGGCAATGCCACTTCGGCACACACGGCAGCCCGCTTCGACCATGCCCACTTCGGCCATGCTCCACTTCGGCAAAGTGACCCGCGGCTTCGGCAAGGACCCACGGCTTCGGCAACAACCCGCATCTTCGGCAAAGCAACTCGCGGCTTCGGCAACAATCCGTGACATCGGCAATGCCACTTCGGCACACACGGCAGCCCACTTCGGCCATGCCCACTTCGGCCATGCTCCACTTCGGCCACGCCCACTTCGGCAAGCCTCCACTTCGGCCACGCTCCATTTCGGCCACCAAGCTCACTTCGGCACTTCGGCCATGATACGAATCCACTTAGGCACGATACGAGCTCGTTTCGGCCGAAGTCGATTTTATACGAAACTGTCTGGCCGAAGTCGAAGCTGCCGAAGGCAATCCTGGCCGAAGTCAAATCTATATGGAACTATCTGGCCGAAGTCAAAGCTGCCGGAAACAACGCGGCCGAAGCCATTTTTATACGAAACTGTCTGGCCGAAGTCAAAGCTGCCGAAGACAATCCTGGCCGAAGCCAATTTCATACGAAACTATCTGGCCGAAGTCAAGTCTATACGAAGCCAGGAGACGACGCGGCCGAAGTCATTTCTATACTAAGACAACAAGCCCATCTTCGGCCTACAACGATGCAAAGGCCCAAGAAGTCAAGCCGACTTACTAAAACGAAAATCCCAAAGGATTAGGAAGTTTTCCTTATCTCTTTAGGATTGACCTGGCCGACTAAAACTAGTATATATATCCATGTACATCTCTTGAAAAAAGGATCCGCAATTTACTTAGCAAAACCCTAGACTTTTTGCTCTCAAACTTTGGTACGCAAAAGCTTTTCGAAAACAGCTTAATAAAAACCATCTTTGGATCTTCGCCTGCTTGGTTCATCCGCAGAAATTTCATCCCTCTTAACAAACCTCCGACAAATCTAATTGTGTTGATTTCGACTCCCACAGCTAGCTAGGTACTCTTTCAACTGTTGAAACGCCTGATCGCATTTTTCTGTCCATTCAAACTTCTTGTTCCCACGTAACGTATCGTAGAAAGGCAAACATTTATCAGTTGACCGAGAGATGAAACGATTCAGCACGGCGACCCATCCAGTTAGCCTCTGGACTTCGTGCTTTGTCTTCGGTGACACCATCTGCGTGAGCGCATCAATCTGCTTCGGGTTGGCTTCAATTCCACGGTGGGTGACCAGATATCCAAGGAATTCTCCAGACGTGACCGCAAATCTGCACTTGGTTGGGTTCAGCTTCATGTTATGCAGATTTAGTTGCTTGAAACATTCTTCTAGGTGAACTACGTGATCCTTCTCCTCTAGAGACTTTACCAGCATGTCGTCTATGTATACTTCCATCGTCTTCCCCAGTTGGCCAGCGAACATTCGGTTTACAAATCGCTGGTAAGTGGCTCCGGCATTTTTGAGACCGAACGGCATCACTTTGTAGCAATATATCCAGCGGTCTGTGATGAACGCCGTCTTCTCTTGATCGTCTGGGTTCATTAGGATTTGGTTGTATCCGGAGAAAGCGTCCATAAATGAAGGAGTTTGTTGCCTGCGGTTGCTTCCACCAATCGATCAATATGTGGTAGTGGAAAGCTATCTTTGGGGCAGGCTTTGTTCAGGTCAATGAAGTCCACGCATACACGCCATTTTTCATTTTTCTTCTTAACCACCACAGGGTTGGCGAGCCAGTCTGGGTACTTTGCTTCGATTATTGATCCCACGCGTAGTAATCTTTCCACCTCGTCATTCACTGCTTGTGCGCTGTCCGGACCAAGTTTTCGCCTTTTCTGTTTGACTAGCTTAAAGGTTGGATCCACGTGCAGCTCGTGGCACGTCACGTTGATGCTGATGCCGGGCATGTCTTCAGCTTCCCACGCGAAGGTGTGTTGGTTCTTCTTAAGGAAAGAAATCAGTTCTCCCCTTATTGGATCTTTCAGCTCGGCCCCTATTTCAACACAGCGTTCCGGGTGATTGCCATCGATGTTCACCGAGACGACGGGGTCGCAAGTTGGTTTGCTCTTCTTCTCACGATCCTCCGTGATCTGTAATGGCTATAAGAGTTTTGCCAACTCCTTTTCGGGCTCTCTGTCGGTCTTCAACTTCTTTCTCTTGGTGGTGGTTTCTGTGACGGGGTTCCTGAGTTTATGCTCAGCTAGGAAACAAATGCGGGACTCCTTCTGGTTTCCCCAAATTGTTTTGACTCCTCCGGGGGTCGGAAATTTGATGCAGAGGTGATAGGTCGATAGTACGGCTCGCATTGAGTTTATCCAGGGTGTACCCATGATCACATTGTAGATCACAGGATGATCTGCAACTGAAAACTCCACTATCTTGGTTACCTGTTCGGCTCAGACAGGAAGTTTTATTGTTCCAAGGGTCATGGTCATTTCTCCCGAGAATCCAGTCAAAGGCTTCGGCGCGGCTGTGATTTTATCTAGGTCTATGTTCATCCTTCTGAGAGTTTCCCGGAAGATCACATCCATGGAGCTTCCCGTATCTATCAGAGCTCGGGTGACGTCGCAATCGTCTACGATCAGTTCTATCACGAGGGGATCGTTATGTGGTCGGTCGATGCCGGTGGTTTCCATTTCTTCGAACGAGATGACGTCGTTGGGAAGTTTGGAGGGTGCTGACCAGTTAACACTTGCATCGGCTCGCCGCTGGAATGCTTTGATTAATGACACCATGTCCGAACAATATTGTGATCCTCCCATTATCATATTTATTCTTCTTCGAGAAACTGACTGTGTCGCCTCGTCATCTCGCCTTCCTCGCTTGGGAGTATCATCATTTTGATTTGTCTGGTTCGGCTGATCCTTTTCACCCTCTTGCTCAAAGTCCTTCAGGCTGACTGCGTTACCGAGCTCTCCAGCTACCAGCTTCGCCGCAAGCTTCATTCCCAAGGTTTGGCAGGTTGCAGTTGAATGATCGTGCATGTGATGATATTCGCAGTAAGCTTTTTCGTCGTACGAACTTTGACTTCGTGTCCAAGTGTTCCATGGTGTTTTGCCTCGGCCTGTTCCCACCTGGTAGTTGTGGGCTCCTCCAAAATTGGGTTTCTCGTGATGTACATATCCGTTTCCTTGAATACTCTTCTTATGGGGCGGTTGGTTCGGAGTTTGGAAGGAACGATTCATCACTTTGGTGACTCCATACTTCTGAGACAAAACCTTCATCTCTTCTTTGTTGACTATGAAATCCGAGGCTCGGTGCAGTGCGTCCTGGATTGATAGTGGTGTGTTCAGAGCAATCTCTTTTCGGAATTCGGATTCGTACCACAGAGCTCTTTTTAAAGCGAGCACAGCGGCCTTATCGCTTACGTCTTCAACTTTTGACATCACTGCTTTGAATCTTCCTATGAAGCTTCGTAATGTCTCCATGGGTCCTTGAGTCAATGTCCATAGGTCGGCATCTGAGGTTCCTCGATCCATAAACATGGAGTAATGCTTCAGGAAAGCGGCAGACAGCTGCTGGAAATCATCGATGGAGTTCCGCTCTAATCTTAAAAACCATTGGAGGGCTGCACCCTTTAGGTGCTCCACAAATATGAGGCAGAAACCGGCGTCTCTCTCTTTTTCTCTGAAATTGGCTCGGCCCATTGCTATGATAAATGCCGTTATATGTTCTTTTGGGTCGGTTGTTCCTTCGTAGACTGGGACTTTGATCTTTCCTGGGTCGGAGATCCTTGCCTTAGTGATTCGGGCTGTGAACGGTGTATTGTGTGCTTCCTCCAGTACGCGGTCAATCTCCGGGACTTTACTGGTTGCCTTGTGCACCTGGGATCGGACGGCTTTCATCTCGGCAGTGGCTCGAATCAAGGAGGCTCGGATTTCGTCCAACTCTTCCCTCTGGGCTCGACTCGTCGTTCTTGGTTCGTCAGTGTACTGCGCTCGTTGGACCCAGAGGAGATTTTCTTCTTCCTCTGCCAAATTCCTGGCTCGGTTTAGGTTAAAATCGCCTTCGCTGGCTCGGGCTCCTGTTATTGCTGGTGCGAATCCCTCGTGAGCAAGATTTTCTGCGTTGTGGTCTCCTTCTTCGTCAAGAATGATTTCTGTAGCCGATCCAACGTCGGTGCGTAGGTCATATCCATCACTGGTTCCTCTTGCGCCTCGGATCAGCCGAGGTGGCTCGGTGATATTCGATCTTGTCACCGCGGGTGTTTGCTCGTTTGTTGGATGTGGCAGTGGTAATCCTCCCAAAGTCCTTGGTGCGTCGCGTGGTGTTGAAAAATCCAGGGCCGTCGAGTTTAGGCCAAGTCGCCTAGTTATTCTGCTAACAGGTGGGTTCATAGTCGAGCCAACTCCTCCAGATCGTATGTTTCTGGCTCGGCTATCGGTTGCTAGTGACTCAATTCTCTCTGTCAGCGAGCTGTTCAGCTTGTCTTGCTCCTCGGCCTTCTTCAGCAACGCGGTCATCATGTTCTTCAAATCTGTTAATGTTTCTGAAGTGCCTTCCGTGTTCGCTGGAGGCAGATTGGTTCCTGTCCTAGGAGGATCGACGCCAGTGTTGCTCGCATCGTCATCGCTTCGGTCTCCGTCGGTAGTCATCGCTTCAGATCTTGTGTTCGGTGGTTCTTAGGTGTCAGAAAGTTTGAGAGTCCCCTCAGACGGCACCAAATTGTGGGAGTCAAAACTCGCACAACCAAAACTTGTGAAGTAATTTAGGGATTCGACAGACTTCTATGTAAAGAAACCAAGAACAGAGATCCAAAGATGGAGATTTATTCAAGCTGTTTTGAAAGCTGTTTGTAAAGTAATAAGTATTTTGCTAGGTTAATTTTTGGATCCCCTTTTCAAAGAGGTACATCGTCTATTTATACACAAATAGGTCGGCTAGGTTTCGTCCTAAATGAATAAGGAAAACTTCCTTATTCTTCGGGATTTCCTTTCTCTGGTTTTCGTGGGCTTCTTCCTTTGCCTCCTCGCCTCGGCCCACCAATGTCTTGTAGCTCTTCCCATCAAGATGTTGGGCTTGTTGCTTTGTTGGGTCATCGATAGGCTGGCTCGTTGCCTATTTCTCCCTGATGCCGAGCCAGGGAGTTAGTTTGCCAACATGTTGGCTCGTCACCGTTCGTTGGTTTGCCAACATGTCGGCTCGTCACCGTTCGTTGGTTTGCCAACATGTTGGCTCGTCACCGTTTGTTGGTTTGCCAACATGTTGGCTCGTCACCGTTTGTTGGTTTCTGTTGCCGAGCCAAGTGTTTGGCTTTTCTTTTCCTTACCTCCGAGCCAGTGTTTGGCTCGTCTTCATCTTTCCTCTGTTACCGAGCCAGGTGTTTGGCTCATTGCTTCTTCTTCGTGATGCCTAGCCAAACGTTGGCTCGTCACCTTTTCTAATGCCTAGCCAAACGTTGGCTCGTTGCTCCCTCTTCCTGATGCCTAGCCACACGTTGGCTTGTCACCTCTTCCTGATGCCGAGGTGCTGAGCTAGGGGTTACAACTCGTCGTCATTTCTTCCTGACGCCGAGCCAAGTTTGGCTCGTCACTCCTTCTTCATGTCGCCGAGCTGGATGTTGACTCGTCATTACTTTCTCCTGCTGCCGAGCCAAGATATTGGCTCGTCTCGTTCTACTCCTCCCTGCTACCGAGGTGCCGAGCTAGGGATTACAGCTCGTCATCATTTCTTCATGCCTAGCCAAACGTTGGCTGGTCACCTTTTCTCCCTGCTGCCGAGCCAAGTGTGGCTCGTTGCTTACCTTCCTTTGTCGCCGAGTCAAGTTTGGCTCGTATTCTAATGTTTGGCTCGTCGCCTAGGCTTTTTCTCCATACTTAGTATTTTCAGCAGTTGATCTTGATGGGGTGAAAACTGACCCCAACAATGCTCGGATTGGAGGTGATAGGGCTAAGATTCGCAAAGCTATGCGCTTGGCATTCAAAGTTCTCCCGGAGGCACTTGCAGCAGGTAAGTTTCACTTAAACTATTCACTTGTTATGGATGTCTTAGATATTTTTATCTTAGTTATGATATCAAGCAGGGAGAGATGGGGCTAATTCTGATCAATCAGAGGAAGAAGCAGATGAACCAGCCAGTGAAACAAAGAGGAAGAGGACGACATAGTTTGTGGGGGAGCTGCTATGTCAATGTGTTTAATTTAGCTATAACACATCTCTTTCTCTTCATGTTTATTATATTTAAAACTTGAACTTATTCCGGATCACATTAAGTGTGATTTTGTTTACCAGCTGTCTGTAGAGAAGCTGGCTTTTGTAACCGAAACATGATCGCTGATATGTTTGGTTTCTTCGGTTTTTATGTCTCTCCCTGTTTTTGCTTGAGTTGGTTTATATTTTCTTGGCTTTGTCTTTGTGTGTGATCTGTGTTTACAGGTACCAAAAGATGGAAGTGCTTGATTATCAAACAAAACTAAAAAGGGGGGAGATTGAAGATACATAGGTATGTGAGCTAGAAACTGTGAACACATGGGATAAATCAGACAGCCAGACGGGAAGCAAGGGACTTGAAGAAGCGGGAAAGCTGACGTGTCAAGACTTGCTCAGCTGGATGGCAAATATACGCAGCTGAGATTTGAGGATCTTGGTGTGCACAAAATATGGAAAGGATAAACGTGAAGAACAAGTTTATGCCTTTTGCATATCCTTATGAATATTTCGAGAATCTTAGGTTTAGGGTTTTGGGATATTCATATATAAAAGTCTAAGAGTCGCGTCTAGATAGGTAACACTTAGAGCCGCAAATTGAGATTGTAACTTGAAGTTTCGTCGAGAAAATGGAAGCTGTCAAGGTTAGTGTTCAGTCTTTTGATTCACAAGGGTGTGAGATCATCGGGTAGCATAGACTATTGATTTGTTGGATAGAAAACAGTTTAAGAACTAGATGTGTATAGATCCATATAAGTGAATTTTGTAAAGGTTACTGAATAATAGTAGATGCGTTGGCTTGGCGTCTTCCAAGCGAAATTATGTATTGTACTTGTCCTCTAAACTTACAAAACAAGCTAGAATGAGAGTTTACACAGTGATGGTTATGACAAATGTAGAATCAATATGGTAGGCAACAGTTTTTGCAGCAAGAAACGTATTTGGTTACGTATTCAGCCCTAAAACCGAAGTTGTCGATTACATAAGATCAATGGCTCCACTTGTTTCTTTATCAGTCATATTCGATGCCCTACACGCAGTTCTTTCGGATTAGATTTTGATCCTTCTATAATGTTAAAGTCATTGAGACTAATTTAATGAAGTTAAGGATTATAAATGCGTTTGATTTGGGGTCTAAAACAGGTGTGGCTAGAGGATAGGGAGGCAAGATAATAGTAGAACTTTGTTTAGAAATTGTTTTCTTTAAAAAAATCGCATAGGACCTCTATAAATGTAAGCACAGTTTTGCGATGATGTAATCATGTTCCATAGGTGCGGTTGGAAAACTGTGTTTGGTCCACTTAAACTAATGAGTAATGGCGTTATGAGACCGGTGAAGATAGGTTGTCCGAGAAGTGGGAAGTTGGATGGTGAAGACATATTTTTCGTAATTGTCTTATTATATATGACAAAAGAAACTAACTATTAATAACTTTTTCTGGTCATAACTTATTATATATGACAAAACGTCTGTTTCGTTTGTTAATAAAAAATTTCGTGGTGCTAGGCGGGGCGAAATCATAGACTAAAACAAATTATTAAGCTAGGTTGCATGGAATTGGAAATGAGTATGCGGAAGCGAAACATTTGGAAATGCGGAAACAACTTTTTAAAAAAATTTAAGAAACGGGTACATTTTGGAAACGTACATACGCATATATATATAAAAGTAATAATACAACAACATCAAAGCCATATTTAAAAAAAAAAATTAGAACAACACAAATTCTACATATAAATATTAAATAGGTTAACTAAATATAAAAATCATAACGACTTCAAATATTTAAATCATCATCTTCATTCTCATTTTCTCAGCTCCATTAAATTTTTTTGTTCCAACTCTGGTTCATCGAGAGAAATATCTTAAAACTTAAATCTCCAAAAAATAGTCTCATAATGAATCAAATAAACCACCTCCACATCTACATATGTTTGTGACCACATTTGTAAGCAAGATGTTTTTTACATCGAAGATAGAGATTAGTGTGAAAAATACCAAATCTTCCACTGTTTATTGGAGCAATCTTGTTTCTTGTTGCACAATGTATAAACTTGTAACTACTCTAATTTCTTTCAGTGTTTCATGATTTTGTTTTTTAAGTTACAAATTCTACGGTTCCAAACTATTTACTTATTATGTTTCCAAAAAAAGAAAAACAGGTTTCCGCCGCGTTTTCAAAACAGAATCAAAATGTTTCTATCGTGTTTCCAAATTGAAATTTCTAGGAAACGCGTTTCCATGGTATTTCCACGCGTTTTCAAGAGTTTCCATTTCCGAAACATAAAACGGACTTTGGACGGAGTTTCCATGCAATCTAGTTATCAAGAAAAAAATTCATTAAATATAATGCATTTTAATTCTTGATGTCTATTGCTCAAAATTACAATATATAATTTTTTGAATAAAACATCGATTCAAACGGTCGAAATGAGATTCGTGAACCATATTAGATTAGTTGTTATCTGAATACGAAACTCATCATAATTAAATTTGAATTTCTATAATTTTACAAGAGAAATATAAATTTACCTTGTTAATTTTTTAGATAAATTCAAATCATATAATTTTATATCATTATCTATGCTTTTGAAGCCACTTTTGAACTTTCGCGCAGGAACTCATTTTAAATAGCATATTTTATTTTTAAGATTTGTTCGATACAGCCAAACTTCTTACAATAATGAAAAAAATTATCAATACAAACAAAACCGTGAATGGTATTAAGTAATTATATGTCTGATGGTTCTTGAGAATTAGTTAGATTTTTTGTGTTTATTTTATCTTTTGAAATCTGTTACAAGTAATCATATATTTATTTTATCACATAAATAAGAAAGAATCACTTCTGAATTTAAAGTCTATTAAAATATATGATTAAATAACACGTAGTAAAAAATATTTTTTTTTAAGTACGAAATATCTTTGTAATTCTATAAAAAAGAATTAAATGAGACATTTCACTATTGAAATCAGACAAGTTCAACTAACTTACCAAATCAAACTCCTTGCAGGTTAAGAGAATTTGAACACATTTTTGTCTTCCAAACGTTGATCTTATATTTAAGATTCTTTTACAAGTGAACAATATATAATTTTAATATTAAAATAACATATCTTCGAACGGCTATAGTTAGCATACTTTAAAAAAATAAAAATCACTCACATTGATAAAAAATTTCAAGTTCCAATTTCTTATATGGCGTTCGTTTCTTTTGACTTAGATAACTGGAAAAAAACTTCTCCACAAACTGAATATTTGTGAATCCAAAAACGGGATTAATTTCTTCCAGATCTCCTCCCCCTTACATAATTTACAAACGTAAAAAATGTTACTACTCACGATCATGCTTTTGTTAGTTCATTCTGAACCAAAATGGAAGATTAAATTTTTGAACAAAGATACGCGCAAGAGACAATCATTTAAGATATAGGTTAGTCAAAAAAATCAAACTAATCATATAAACACCTTCACAATTTCATCGGCAACTAAATATACATACCCATTGTCAAGAAAAATAAAATAAAACCCTTCACTTTTAAAATTGAACACTAATCAGAATTATAAACGGAAAAAGAAGAGAATAGAGATGAAAGAACCTCATGACTTCAATTTTTCTTAAAAAAATTCCTGCCAACACAGTCAAGGATACATTTTACTTTCGAAACACATGCGAACAGAAACACAATTGCAAGAATGTAAAAATTTAACCATCTCAAAGTTTAATCTAAAACAGAAACAAAAACTTAACCATCTCAAAGTTTCATAAAGTCACTCAACATCTTACCAAATCTAAAACAATATGAAACTGAAACTGAAAAAAAACTTAACAAACGACTAAAAAAAAGCAACTTTCTTCGCTAAGTTTGCAACTTCTTCTTTGGATTCGGTGGCAGAGCAGAAGCATTTGACCTCTGCGTTTCAGTCCTTATGTTTCCAGTGGCAGTGGGTTCTTGTCTTTCAAACTCCATATCGTTGATGTCCTGAGTAGACGTCTACAAAACGCAACAATTAGCATCAGCTTTGTATTTGTTATAGAGACATGACAAAGTAGAAGAGAACGAAGATAATTGGTTTTAACTTAACCACGAACGACACCATAAGTGACTCGATTCAAGTCAACTATTGAAACTAAAGCAAACTTGAGTTGACAAAAAATTACCTTAAATAAGGTTGAATTTAGAAGTTGGATGGAGATAAACTTGTGGAAATCAAAGTGAGAAGCGATTCTGAATCGATTGTCTCTATGGACTATGAATCGATGGAGATAAACTTGTGGAAATCAATTGTCTCTCTAAGATGAAGAAGAAAGAAAGAAACCAAAGTTGATGATGTCTCGTCTCTGAGATAATTTCTTTGACAATTATTGTCGAAAAAGAAAGAAATCCAATGAAGCGAAGCACGGGGAAAAAATATTTAGGCTAGGGATTTTTCGTTTAGGTTAAACCGATCGGTTGGTGTTTGCCTAACCGAATGCCTTTTAAAAATTGTCGATTGGGTTATTGATGATAACAGATTTGAAACCGAAAATCGTAAATTTCGGTTTGATCGGTTCGATTTTCTTGGTTTGAACCGGATGCCCATGGCTAATAGTAACGGTTATGATCGTAAAGATACATACGAAGAAGTTCTAATAAAAAAACCTATGAGATAATAAAAATATATAACCATAGTAATAGTTCTAACTGTAAAGATATCTCCGAAGAAGTTATCTATTAATAAAAAGATGTAATCGTTGGATACAAAATAAATAACCATATAACGGTTATGATCGAAAATGTCTGGAACTAATTTTGAAATCGCGCGGAAACTAATTTTGTATAACATTTTTTATTTCTAAGATGTGTTTGCAATATATACCATAGTACTTACCAAATGAAAACTATTACAATTTATCAATACAAACAAAACCGTGAATGCTAGTAAGTTTTAACATGGTGTGTGTCTTTGAGAACAATGTTCTCCAATAAGCACAACACTGTCTATAAATTATATAAAAATATAGTAGATAGCCAGCTCGATTGAGGGTATCTTTTTATCTTGGAATCTTGTAGCAATGTTAACTCATCATCAATATTTTGATGAATACAACCCAAATAAACTGCCTTCAAGTAAAACGAATGAACGTTTCCGTAGATAATTGTTAAATCCAAAAACTCACTATATGCAACACCCATTTCAGAAAAAAATATAGTTAGGATTTTCAGTAAGTTTTTATATTTAAAACTGGTTAGAAATTCGATATTCTCATAAGAATTTAAAAATTTCTTACACAAATCAATAATTGTAGTAATTTATACAACGGTAAAATGATCAATACTTTTAAATAATTTACCAATAATAGAATGACATTTTTTATCAACATTATGTTTTGAGTGAATTTTGAAATTATTATCCATGAATGAAAAAATTATTTGAGTTTCACTGATAATTAAGAGAAATTGGCTGGCTAGTTGCAGGTCTTACACGGTTATGTTTCTGCTTGAGACCAAGTCTTTGTATTCGAAAGCAAATCTCTTCTTGCTGTTTTGTTTCAAAAAGGGGGTCTTCTTTTATGATTTGTAATACATCAACAAAGAAGATTATCAGATTATCATGGTTAATTCAGATGGATAAATTCAGAAAATTCTTATTTACCATTGTCTCCTCATGATGTGTTTTGTTTCTTCCCCTTTTGGTGATAAAAGGAGAGTCTTCTCCTTCTTTTATCTACTTTCTTCTTATATGATTTGTAAATACATCAGCAAACAAACATAATCAATGATGTTAACACAGCATCAATATTTCGATGAATACAACCCAAATAAACTGCTTTCAAGTAAAAAGAATGAACGTTTCCGTAGACAATGGTTAAATCCAAAAACTCACTATATGCACCACCAATTTCATAAAAATATAGTTAGGATTTTCATTATGTTTTTATATTTAAAACTGGTTAGAAACTCTACACTCTCATAAGAACTTTAAAATTTCTTAAACAAATAAAGAATTGTACGAATTTCTACAGCAGTAAAATGATCAATACTTTTGAATAATTTACAAATAATAGAATGACTTTTTTTTTTATCAACATTATGTTTTGAGTAAATTTTGAAATTATTAACCATGAATGAAAAAATCATTTGAATTTCACTGATAACTAGGAGAAATGGGCTAGCTAGTTGCATGCCTTCTACAGTTCTGTTTCTGCTTGAGATCAAGTCTTTGTATTTGAAAGTAAAATCTCTTCTTGCGGTTTTGTTTCAAAAAGGGAGTCTTATTTTATGATTTGTAATACATCAACAAAGACGATTATCAGATTATCATGGTTAATTCAGATGGGTAAATTCATAAAATTCTGATTTCCTTTTGACTCCTCATGCTGTGTTTTGTTTCTTCCCCTTTTGGTGATAAAAGGGGAGTCTTCTCCTCTTTTTATCTACTTGCTTCTTTTATAATTTTTAAATACATCAGGAAACAAATATCATCAAGGATGTTAACGCATCATTAATATTTCGATAAAAACAACCTAAATAAACTGCTTTCAAGTAAAAAGAATGAAAGTTTCCGTAGATAATTGTTAAATCCAAAAACTCAGTATATGCACCACCTATTTCAGAAAAATATAGTTGGAATTTTTCTTAAGTTTTTATATTTAAAACTGGTTAGAAATTCTACATTCTCATAAGAATTTTAGAATTCCTTAAATAAATAAAGAATTGTAGGAATTTCTACAGTAGCAAAATGATCAATACTTTTGAATAATTTACAAATAATAGAATGACGTTTTTATCAACATTATGTTTTGAGTGAATTTTGAAATTATTATCCATGAATGAAAAAATCGTTTGAGTTTCACTGATAACTAGGAGAAATGGGTTGGCTAGTTGCAAGCCTTGTACGGTTCTGTTTCTGCTTGAGATCAAGTCTTTGTATTTGAAAGTAAAATCTCTTCTCGTTGTTTTGTTTCAAAAATGGGGTCTTCTTTTATGATTTGTAATACATCAGCAAAGAAGATTATCAGATTATCATGGTTAATTCAGATGAGTAAATTCAGAAAATTATGATTTACTTTTGACTTCTCATGTTGTGTTTTGTTTCTTCCCCTTTTGGTGATAAAGGGAAGTCTTCTCCTTTTTTTATCTACTTTCTTCTTTTATGATTTGTAAATACTTTAGTAAAAAAGATCATCAAGGATGTTAATGCAGCATCAATATTTCGATGAAAACAACTCAAATAAACTATTTTCAAGTAAAAAGAATGAACGTTTCCGTATATAATTGTTAAATCTAAAATCTCACTATATGCACCACCCATTTCAGAAAAATATAGTTGGGATTTTCATTAAGTTTTTATATTTAAAACGGGTTAGAAATTCTACATTCTCATAAGAATTTTAAAATTCCTTAAACAAATAAAGAATTGTAGGAATTTCTACAACATTAAAACATAATGACGTTTATTAACATTATGTTTTGAGTGAATTTTGAAATTCTTATCCATGAATGAAATAATGTTGTACGAAAAGAAATAAGTATAGTTGAAAAGACACAAATGTTTAAATATGCAACTTTTAATTAAATAAGCGGTTACAAGAAACAAAAAATGCAACCATAATAGAAGATTTGCGCGAAAAGGTATGTAAAGTTCAATAGACACAAAAGTTAAAAGATGCAATTCTTAGTGAAATAAGCGGTTACAAGCAAAAAATTCCAAATAAAAATTAAAATAAAATATTTATGATGCATTTTAAGAATCTTGTTTATAATCCATATTTGTTGACTTTTACTCCATAAATATTTCGTTGGAAATTGAACGTATGTGATATCTAGTACTTCAATATCATTTGTATTTATCCCTAACCATAAAGTAAACATGATTCTTTGAAACTCCATACTAGTGGTAATAGTTACCAAGTATATATCTTTTTCAGGATAAAAATAAGTATGGACTATAATATGTTGAACAAAACAAAATAAGTTGAGTGGAATAGACATAATTGTTAACAGACACAACCCTAGGATGTATTAATAACCATAAAATAGTTTTTTTTGAAAAGAAACTACTCTAGGATGCATTAATAACCATAAAATAGTTTTTTCCGAGTATACGCAACTCTAGGATACATTAATAACCATAATACGGTTTTTTTCGAAAAGGCACAGCCATTGTATGCATTAATAACCATAAAACGGTTTTTTTGAAAAGACACAACTCTAGGATATAGTTTTATGAAAAGACGCGATCCTATGATGCATTAATAACCATAAAATGGTTTTTTCGAAAAGACGCAATATAAGATGCATTAACAATCATAAAATGGTTTTACCCGAGAAGACGCAACTTTATGATGCATTAATAACCACAAAATGGGTTTTCCCGAGAAGACGCAACCCTAGGATGCCTTAATAACCATAAAACAGTTTTTTTTTAAAAGACGCAACCCTAGAATGCATTAATAACCATAAAATGGTTTTTTCGAAAAGCTGCAACCCTATGATGTGTTTTTGTGAAAAAATACGACCTTAGGATGTATTAAGAACTATAAAACAGGTTTTTCGAAAAACGCAATCTTATAATGTATTTTTGTGAAAAGACGTGACCTTGTGATGTATTAATAACTATAAAATGGTTTTTTTGAAAATTCGCAACTATATGATGCATTAATAACTATAGAATCCATTAATAACCATAAAACGGGTTTTTTTAAAAAGACGCAACCCTAGGATATTTTCTAGGATTGCTATTATTAATGGGTTTTTTCGAAAAAAAACGCAACCCTATGATGTATTTTTGTGAAAAGACGCGACCCTAGGATGCATTATTAAACGCAATGATATGATGTATTAATAACCATAAAATGGTTTTTCCCGAGAAGACACAACTGTATGATGTATTATTAACCGTAAAAGGATTTTTTCGAAAAGACCCAATCCTATGATATATTTTTGTGAAAATAGGCGACACGAAGATGCATTAATAACCATAAATTGGTTTTTCAAAAAGCCGCAACGATATGATGCATTAATAACCATAAAACGGTTTCTCCCAAGAAGATACAACCTAGGATGCATATAATAACCATAAAACAGTTTTTTTGAAAAGACACAATCCTATGATATATTTTGTGAAAAGACGCGACCCTAGAATGCATTATTAACCATAAAATGGTTTTTTTGAAAAGACACAACTATAGGATGCATTAATAACCAAAAATAGTTTTTCCGAGAATACGTAACTCTATGATACATTAATAACCATAAAACGATTTTTCTCTAGAAAGCAACCTTAGGATGCATTAATAACCATAAAATGATTTTTCGAAAAAAATACAACCCTAAGATGCTTGAATAACCATAAAACAGTTTTTTTCGAAAGGACGCAACCCTAGGATGTATTTTTTTGAAAAGACGCGATCCTAAGATGCATTAATAACCATAAAATAATTTTTTTTCAAAAAAACGCAACTCTATTAAGCATTAATAACCCATAAAACGAGTTTTTTGAAAAGACAACCCTATAATATATTTTATAAGATTGCTATTATTAATAGATTAAAAATTGAAAATATTCTTAAAAGTCAATAAAAAAAACATTTGTTGATTTTCTTGTTAAAATAATAAAATTTCGACTCATATTTGATTATAGGAACGAGATCATTGGTATTTAGAACTTATTGATTTATATTTGATTAAAAGTGTGTGCTTTACGAACACGATAGCTATTATAAACTTAGATCGATTCAATTTATTTTAATAAGAAATATGTTCATCTAAATTGTGCATTTGAGAATTTTATGAACCGGAATGCATTTGCATTAAAAAATTGTTTTATTCAAAAGGATATGCATTAATAACTTTATCTTAAAATATTATTTATTTTTTTTTTCTTACAACATATTTATTTAAGATAATTTAACACTCATGCAATATCTTAAACATATTATCTATAAGATTATGAAAAACAATCGCATACAAAATAGGGACAGTTGCTGATATGGTGTGTTTTCTAACTTTAATGTCAAGCGGGGTACCTTCGTAGGAAAAATTGTAAAACTAGTACATTTTTTTTGAACATGTCTAAAATACCCTTGCGTGAATTGTGTAGCCTTAAGGCTAAGGCTGGACAAACTCTGCTAATTATGTAGCCTTAAGGCAGATATAGTGTGTGAATTGTGTAGCCTTAAGGCTAAAGTTGGACAGACTCTGCTTAAACTCTGCTAATTCTGTAGTCTTAAGGCAGATATAGTGTGTCGATTGTATACCCTTAAGGTTAATGCTGGACAGACTCTGCTTAACTTCTGCTAACTGTGTAGCCTTAAGGCAGATATAGTGTGTCAGTTGTGGTAGCCTTAAGGCAGATATTGTGTGTGCTTTTTTTGTAGACTTAAGGCAGATGTTGTGTGTGCTTTTTTGTAGATATAAGGCAGATATTGCTCGACAGACTGTAGCATACTGTTCGCAGGGCATGGCTTGACATTTGCAACGTAACTAAATTGTATAAACGGTCGGATTTTGAAGTACCCTTCTCTTTTCATAATAATAACAAGAATGCCATTACTTCTTACTTTTTTTGAGTTTGCTATAAACCTTTTCAACCTCTCCATCTTTAACCTAGATCTACTATTTCGATTTCACCCTCAAAGGGAGATTTCATATTTTCAAAGAGACGGAAGCGAAATCCGAGTATAAGATTGTTTACAGACTTCGATTTTGAACGAAAGTACGTACATTCTTCGGAAAGACGATCTTCGTTTACATCTAAAGATATTCTAGGGGTTGAAGGCGAGCATATTTTCGGGAAGAACGAACACATGTAACACTTCAAAATATTACACTAGTTATCTAAACCACCATCTTCTAAACTGCGTCTAGAGCTCTAGTACGTCTTTGGCAGAGCTATTTCTAAAAGACCCTGCCAAAGTGTAGAGCTCTGCGAAAAATCTTCTAAGATAGTGTGTTGCAGATCTTTTGAACATTCTCTTTTTTGCAGATAATGTTGCATTTGTTGACTGTTTTTGGACAATGGAAGGTAAAAATGGGTTGGGATTTCGACGTTGATTCAAGCAAAGGAAGCAAGTTGTTTGCGGTTGAAGACCAAATCAAGTATGAGAAATTTCTCCGCATTGTTTGTGAAGATTACAACTTGGAAACGCAGATGAATGCAGTCAAGATTTCTTATAAGTTGCCTACACATATCATGGAGAAAATGCCTAGCGACACACCTCCTATCTTCTTGAATAACGATAGGCAACTTGCAAACTTTATCACAATGGCGGAAAAAGAGGTTATCCGGCTTTGCGTGTCATGGAAAAGAAACAATGGAATTAAAGCAGAAGCTGCGGGTAAAGATGAAGCTTGTGATGTCAAAGAGGATGGTGGTGTGGATTTTGATGATGTTGGTAATGTTAAAGATGAGCATATGATGCCACCACCGAACAACAGCAGAGACTGCCGACAGTCTGCGAAGAAACTGCAGATGCCGCCTTTATTCTGCGATATATTCAATGACACGCCTACGAAGCCATTACCAATGAAGAAATCTGGATCCATTAAGGTTGGCGAAATATTTGATGACAAAGAAGCAGTAATTATGCAATTACGCAAGATTACAGTCATCGAGAAGTTTGATTTCAAAATCGCCACGTCGAGGAAGAAACTATTTATCGCGAAATGTTTTGTTCCTAATTGTTCTTGGAGGATTCGTGCGTCGACTCTGTCAGTTTCATCTGAATCTCCAGAATTTTTAGTTCGGATATATAAAGAAGCTCATACATGCTCTGCTGTCTGTAGGTATTCTCGTCAACGACAGGCTAATGCAAAATTTATTGGAAATATGTATGTTGATAGGTTTAGTGGTGGTAATGATCTTAAAGGAATCACGCCTAAGCATGTAATGAACTGTATTAAGTCACTACATTGTCTTGACATAGACTATACGAAGGTGCATAAACCGTTGGCATATGCACGAGAGCTGGTCAGAGGCACTTTTGAGAGGGGTTACCTGGACTTACCTTCCTATCTATACAAAATAGAGCAGGCCAATCCAGGTACGATTACAAAGCTTGAACGTGATGCTCAATAAAGGTTAAAGTATTTGTTCATTGCTTTTGGTGCTTCCATCAAAGGATTTGAGTTCTTGAGGAGGGTTGTTGTGGTAGATGGAGCACATCTAACTGGAAAGTACAGAGGTGTTATGCTGGTAGCTGCAAGTCAAGGTGCAGATTCGAGTATATTTCCTATAGCTTTTGGGATTGTAGACTCAGAGAATGATGCTTCATGGGAATGGTTTTTTACACATTTGCGTGGTGTGATACTTGATGACAAAAATTTGGCCATTATTTCTGACCGTCATCCATCAATCGCAAAGGCCATTGAGAAGGTTTTATCCACAGCTGATAGGGGAGTATGTTACTATCACCTCAAAAATAACCTCATCTTAAAGTTCAAAAAGAACGCAATGCTCAGTTTGGTGTGTCGTGCTGCATATGCATATCGACTGGTAGATTTTGAAAAATTGTTTGGTGTGATTCGTCGTCAGAATAGTGAATTAGCAGTTTACTTGGAAGAGGCGGAATTTCGATTATGGGCTTGTGCACATTTTCCAGGAGATAGATTTGGTATAATGACGAGCAACATTGCAGAATCCATTAATGTCGCGCTTAAGGAAGACAGATCATTTCCTGTTAAACATTTCGTGGAGGGTATTAGAAAGTTGTTGTCAAGGTGGTTTGTGGAAAGGCGAGATAAAGCTGCCTCATTAAAAACAAATTTTCCCCCAAACGTTGAAAAGTTACTGTATGAAAGACACGGTAGCTTGGAAATTTTAAATGTTCATCATACTGATTCAAATTGTAGCCATGTTACAGGTGGAGATTATGATTGTGTGGTTGATCTACAGAAGGTATGTAAGTTTTTTTTTGCTATTTATCACTGCCAGTTTTAAGAAACGTATCCTGAGCAAATCTGCCAGTCTCAGGAAATATTTACCTTGTTTATCTGCTCTGAGTTCGATTCCTTTTTAAAACTTATGATTGCAGAGACTTTGTACTTGTAAACAATATGATGTCGAGAAGATTCCCAGCGAGCACGCGATTAAAGCAGCATTAAGTCGGAAAACTGATGAAGCTACCCTGGTGGATGATCATTTCACAAAGGGCTACTTGTATTCAACGTACTCAGAACCTATAAAACCTGTAGACGAAGATTTGATTCTACCACCACACGTAATTAGTGAACAATGTCTGCCACCAGTCATAAAAGTATCTTCCGGTAGACCGAAGGCAAAGAGATACCTTTCTGCTATTGAAAAGGCTAAGCGGTTCAAGCGTAATCAATGGAAAAAGAAAAAAACAGAACCTTCGTAGAGTACTCCATCCACAAAGCAAAAAACAAAGCAGAGGACTCAATCCACAACGAATCAAACGAAACAGAGGACTCCATCCGTTACGAAGAAAACAAAGCAGAGTACTCCATTCAGCGATAATATTTCACCCACTACTCCATCCCCAAAGGTGAGAAGGAAACGATCTCGTAATTCTCCGACTACTCAAACACCAAATAAGAAAGCTAAACTTTCACAGAGTACTCCACCCCCACAGATGAAAAAGAGTCTTTTCCAGAGTAGCCCAAAAATTCATCACAGGTGCTCAAAATGCCATAATGCAGGACACAATCGAAAAACATGCCCATTTTCTTGACTCTGGCTTCACTCTGGCTTTACTCTGGCTTCACTCTGGCTTCAAGTTTATTTAAACAAGGAAACAAATCTTGGTTTATAACTTTATTTATTTGTCCTTATTTATGGTGCTCCGTTGTTTTATGTTAGTTTTAGTTTGATGTGGGTATCATAAAATAGTCGGTATAGCAGAGTGTGCATCTGGTATCGCAGAGTCTTCATCTGTTATTGCAGAGTCTGCATCAGCATCAAGTATCGCGAAGTCTGCGTCTTATATCTACATGAATCATCTAGTAATCTGCTATTAATCTTCATTTGCTCTACTATAGATTTTACTTTTATTTTCATTCAAAAAATATATATGCTCAACAAATCCGAGGGTAAAACATGTTATTCAATTAAAATCCACATCTTGAATTACGGAATCATAACTTTTCAAGGATTTATAAATACAGAAACAAATAAAATTAGAAGAAATAGTTCAAATCTCCTATGTAATGCGGCAAAGCTGTCTTGCGAACCAATAGAGGTAGCAGTTTTCGCATCTAGGTTGATATTCGTGCTCAGTGGCACAATTTGGAAAAGGCAAATCTGGACAGTCAGGGTATTGCCACGTTGATGCAAAAGGGTTCATGGGTGGATAGAAAGCTACAACCGCATCCAGAACCTCATCCCCAAGCCTGGTGAGTTTATCAAAATCACTTCAGCGTGTACGTCGACACATAATTTGAGAAGTTGTGCAGCCCTTTTCGTACGTCCAGCACATACACACAGCATTCCACAGAGATAAGTTGCGTTAGCACTGAAAGGGACAAACCGTTCCAAAAGCTCCATGGCTACGCTGATGTCTTGTTCTGCGGTCACGAGTCTTGTAGCCTCATAATAAATAGCAGTTGGGTTTCCAGCGTTTAAGCATCTTACAAAAAAACTGCGATTCACCCCGTCTAGGAGAATTTTATCTGTGTCCTCACATAGATCGTCAAGACTAAGTTCCTTGAGGACTTCATCAATGTACACTACATCTCTACCGATCCGCCCTATTCGGAGGATGTGTCGGACTCTCCACAAGGTGAGGCGGCCAAGTTTTCGTGCAATGACAGAGATAATGTCCGAAGGGAGCTCTGGTATTTGCATGTTAACCTACGATGTGATGCGGCATTTGGATTTTGAAAATAATTAACAGGCACTCTGTTCGTAAACAATATACTATTTTTATAGATAAGAAAATAAATGAAAGGGGTCGATCTTCCTTTAAATTTTCTTGGAAAATAAAACTCAATTTAAAGGGACATCGGTCAAAGATTTAGTACACGGTTCATCAAGGCAGGTATAAAATCTAGAACTCCCAAGTCTAAAACTCAATTAAAATGGAACTTAAGCGGATCCAGAAGGATGTTCCTACACGGTTCATCAAGGCAGGTATAAAATCTAGAACTCCCAAGTCTTTTATGCAGTTAGAGGTAGTATTATTTACGGATGATAATAGGAACTTTACGGATGTAGTATTATTTAGATTAAATGTCTGAGTTGAGTCTTATATATTTTAGGTCTCGTTGGTGATTATGTTTACGAATGGGAAGCAACTATCAATGGACCCTTCGACAGTCCCTATGCCGGAGGGATTTTCTTGCTTACCATCCATTTTCCTCCGAATTATCCGATAAAGGCGCCAAAGGTTTGCTTTTTGCTTTTTCAGTTAATTGTTATTTGTTGCAGGATGAAACTTCACTCTTGATCATCTTGCTTTTAATTGATATTCTCTTTCTCTTTGCATGCAGGTGGCTTTCAAAACAAAGATTTACCACCCAAACATCAACGCAAAAGGAGCGATTGACTATGATATCTTGAGGAAAAAATGGTCTCCTGCTTTAACCGTGTCCCAGGTTTGGAATTTTTTCAGATTTAACAAAGTTTTGTCTAAAAAAATACTTAAGCCAAACATGTGTGTTAATGGGATGGATTTTTGTTATGGAATTAGGTTTTGATGTCAATTTGCGCGCTGATGACTGACCCAATCCTAGATGATCCTTTTGTGCCGGAGGTAGCCCATATTTACAAGACTGACAAATCCAGGTTCGAGTCAACTGCGCGAAGGTGGACGGAGAAGTATGCCATGGGATCAGAGTGAGGTGGTGGAGGCAAAGAAAGGAGCTGTCTCACCTGTGTGTTCTTTAGTATCTTTTCTATGTTTGCTTTAGTATCTTCTGAAGACTGGTTTGCTATAAGTGTTTCATTTTGAACTCGCGGATCAATTCGGTTATTTTGAGCAAAGGCGCAGTATCTTCTTGTACTCTGCATCTTAAAGCAGATGATGGGCGGACTCTGCATTTAGGCTGCATCTACATCGCTTACACTGCGCATAAACTGCATCTTCTCAACTTGTTTTTATCCACAAAGGTCTAACAAAACAAAATAAAGTATACATAAATTACTGAACTATTATAACGAGACATACATAGGTGTTACTCCGAGTCTCAAAAGATCGAGTGCAATAACATTAAACAACACAGTTGATGAGATTTATTCTAGGTGGTATTGTTACGACGAATAGGGTCATCAATGTATGCATCTTCAACCATTAAGAAACCACCGGTCTTAACAACCCTTAGTTGCTGGATTGCTTCTTCAACGGCAGGAATTGCTGGATTTATGAAGAGTTCAGAGAATGGGTAGAGAGCCGAGACACGTATCTCACCTGCAATACCAAAGAGTCACCTAGTCATATATGTTGCAATAATTCTCTATGGTTGAAGGAAGTAGTAACACTACCTCCAAAATAGTCCATATTCCAATTTCGTAGAACGCAGAATATGACCTTCCCAATTGGCTGAAGTCGCCAGAAGTACTCAAATTCATCAGCAAATGTTCCCTTAGCAATACAGTTGATATCTTCGCCGCTGTAGCTCACAAAGACGAATTTATAGTACTTCGTTCTCAAAAGACATCCTAAACTATAAACATAATTAACTTACCTGAAATTCCTCAATGTGAAGTGTAGAACTTTGTGACCAGGGACAACGTAAACGTCATCTGTGAAGCCTTGATAAATTTCTAATTTATTGACTTTCACGATAGCACCAAGCAAATCAACTGTGATATAGGCAACATCAATATAGATTATTTGATCTGACGTGAAATGGAAAATCAAACAACTAATATTCCATCAATACTTACCAACACTAATCTTCTTATGCAATGAGCCGTTTAGAACTCTGCGAAATGGAGATAACGACATCATATGGTTACCACAGATTCGTGCTACCTTTTTAATGATCGATTCTTCATGGAAGAAGATATGGAACTCATGGTGTGTTAGTTTCCACTGACCCGGCCTCGTCGTCACTTCAAAATCCCTAATCAAATACCATTCCTCTTCAGCCACGTCTTCAAACTTTGACAATAGATGATTTCGAATGGTTGCAGAGATCCGAACACCATAAACCATAAAACCAAAGATTGTATCTATTCCTCTAAAAATGAAACAAAATCATGTATTCCTAAGAGACAACATAAGGACATCTAAGCATGCATTCCTTACAGCATGATAATCAGTGAGAAGCAAGTGTCTTTCAGGTTGAAAGCCTGGATAGTGCTCTCCAAATTCTCTTACGACTTGAACCAAGATTCTTCCACCATTCTTCATGAGTGACAAGTCTAAAACCATATCTAAATGAGCCATTTTTTTAGACTGAAAGTTTTAGAGAAAAGTTTGGAAGAAAAGTTTTGAGCGTGAAATGTTTGGAGAAAAGTGTTGGAGCCTGAGAAGTTTTGATTCTTTTGAAGAAACTATTGGATTGAAGAACGGTAAATAATCAAAACTTACTTTTTACGGTTCCAAAAAATGTTAAGAGTCAAAGCAATATCACATCACAAGTGTGGTTCGCGAAGCGCCACGTGTCGATAATCGCATGATGCAATAAGAGAAACAAGGCATTGCCGTAATTGTTAGAATACGCAGTGTCATGCATTTACTTACTCTGCATTTAATTGGTAAAACAAACTTCCCTACTGCAGAGTACGAACAGACGCTGTGAATTCTCTACGCCTAGTACTGCTTTGTCTCTGCATTTATCCTAACCTTATATTAAACTTCCCAAAAACCAATATTATTTTTATTGTCTCAAAAACATTTACGATTGTGAATACGTAATCATTACGTATATAATAAATTAAGAATATATAGTAAAAATGAAACTTACTTTTCACGGTTCCATTAAAAATGTTAAGAGTCAAAGCAATATCAACTCACATCACATCATGCACTCTCATACCGGCATACTCTGTCGATAATCTCAAAGGCAACACGAGAAACAAGGCATTGCGGAAGGGGCCTTATTTGCTAGTTTCTACGATTTTTTAATTGGTACGACAATTACTTTTGATTCGACGTAGAACTACTTTTATAAATAACTTTTTAGCAGCAACCCAATAAACTTATTGAATTGGTCATTGGAGATAATTAGTAGAAAATTATAGTATAATATTCAAACTTCAAGACAGCAGAGTACTAGCAAACTTAATATACTGCTCTTACTCTACCTACGATGTGTCGATAATCGCAGACCTCTATTTTTAATCTGCGTATTCTTTTCTGGGGCCCATTTTGCTGGACGCTCTATCAGCTGAGGAAGAAGAAACTAATAAATGATGGGTCCGACTGGTAGCATCTAGTATCAAAGTTGAGTTGCAGTAGATGTTATATTTGATATAATTTGCAGTAAAAATATGCTGCATAAACTGCAGATTTATGTGGTGAGTTTGCTTTTACTCTGCATTTTACAGAAGAGGCTAGGAAAAGTCTATTTGGATTCTGCGGTTTTTCTTTAGAGAGTGTGTGTGACACCCGCCCCTCCGAGTAAAACGGAGACGGCATGTCCAAGGGCATTAACTTTAAAATACAAGAAAACACTTGATAGTTCAATGCCACTTAAATCCCAAGGATCGTTTACAAATTATTTTACAAAATATAAACTTAAACTGTTAACGTAAACTTCAAAACGACAATGTCTTTTAAATAAATAAACCAGCATTTTCCCCAAAACCATCACCAAGTCAATGACTACTCCTGCACGTCCTCGGGCTCACCTGAAAAAGAGAGGGGTGAGTAATTGAAAATTACTCAATGAGTGTAGGCCCTAGGGACCCACGATATACCTTCTCAGATATTCAAACCCACAACAGACGAAAGTCCAAAGCTAATACACGCAGAAAACACGTCCGAAGACACTCACAGATCAAGAAATGACTTCCTAGACCCAACTGGTGGCATATAGCGGCACACACGCTGTCCGTCCTCCTGACGCTTACAGGCTCGTCAAGCCACCGACGAGGGAACTACGGGGATCCAACTTCCATATTCCCAACACACACACATAACGTAAGGGGATTCCACCTTCCTTACTTATGTCTCAAACATGCAACCCTGCCTCAAGCCTACAGCTTAACCCAACCCGCACAAATAATTTCCCCACACAATGCAACCACCCGCAAACACTATTCATAAATCATTCAACATTTTCCATTTAACAATTCTATATTTCTAGGTTCGTCAAACATCAACTATTCTACAACGAGTTTATATTATATAAGTAATTATAATTGCGCATATTTATCCATATTCAATCAACAATCAAATACGTGTATTCATATAAATACAGCGTAGGTATACGCGTATTAACCGAAGACTACTCAGTAT
>OVBL01000960.1:0-151420 GCA_900406555.1 Pseudoturritis turrita | reverse complement strand
CCGAGTCTCAAAAGATCGAGTGCAATAACATTAAAACAACACAGTTGACGAGGTTTATTCTAGGTGGTATTGGTACGACAATAGGGTCATCAATGTATGCATCTTCAACCATTGAGAAACCACCGGTCTTAACAACCCTTAGTTGCTAGATTGCTTCTTCAACGGCAGGAATTGCTGGATTTATGAGGAGTTCAGAGAATGGGTAGAGAGCCGAGACAGACTATCTCACCTGCAGTGCCAAAGAGTCACTACTTATATGTTGCAATAGTTCTTATGGTTGAATGAAGTAGTAACACACTCCAAGTCCATATTCCAATTTCGTAGCACGCAGAATATGACCTTCCCAATTGGCTGAAGTCGCCAGAAGTACTCAAATTCATCAGCAAATGTTCCCTTCGCAATACAGTTGATATTTTCGCCGCTGCACTCACAAAGATGAATTTATAGTACTTCGTTCTCAAAAGACATCCTAAACTATAAACATAATTAACTTACCTGAAATTCCTCAATGTGAAGTGTAGAACTTTGTGACCAGGGACAACGTAAACGTCATCTGTGAAGCCTTGATAAATTTCTAATTTCTTGACTTTCACAATAGCACCAAGCAAATCAACTGTGTTATATAGCAACATGAATATAGATTAAGAAATCTGACGTGAAATGGAAAATCAAACAACTAATATTCCATCAATACTTACCAACACTAATCTTCTTATGCAATGAGCCGTTTAGAACTCTGCGAAATGAGATAACGAACCATATGATACCACAGATTCGTGCTACTTTTTAATGATCGATTCTTCATGGAAGAAGATATGGAACTCATGGTGTGTTAGTTTTCACTGACCGGCCTCGTCGTCACTTCAAAATCCTAATCAATACCATTCCCTTCAGCCACGTCTTCAAACTTTGACAACAGATGATTTCGAATGGTTGCAGAGATCCGAACACCCTAAACCATAAAACCAAAGATTGTATCTATTCCTCTAAAATTAAACAAAATCATGTATTCTAAGAGACACATAAGGACATCAAAGCATGCATTTCTTACGGCGTGATAATCAGCGAGAAGCAAGTGTCTTTCAGGTTGAAAGCGTGCATAGTGCTCTCCAAATTCTCTTACGACTTGAACCAATATTCTTCCACCATTCTTCATGAGTGACAAGTCTAGAACCATATCTAAATGAGCCATTTTTTTAGACTGAAAGTTTTAGAGAAAAGTTTGGAAGAAAAATTTTGAGCCTGAAATGTTTGGAGAAAAGTGTTGGAGCCTGAGAAGTTTTGATTGTTTGAAGAAACGATTGGATTGAAGAACGGTAAATAATCAAAACTGATTTTTTACGGTTCCAAAAAATGTTAAAGAGTCAAAGCAATATCACATCACAAGTTTGGTTCGCGAAGCGCCACGTGTCGATAATCGCATGATGCAATACGAGAAACAACATTGCCGTAATTATTAGAATGCGCAGTGTCATGCATTAACTTACTCTGCATTTAATTGGTAAAAGGGGACTTATTTGCTAGTTTCTACGATTCTTTATTATGGGGCCCATATTGATAGACACTCTAACAGAGGAAGAGCGGACTTTTTTAATTGATACGACAATAACTTTTGATTCGACGTAGTACTACTTTTAAAAATAACTTTTTAGACGCAACTCAATAAAATTATTGAATTGGTCATTGGAGATATTTAGAAAAGTTATAGTATAATATTTCAAACTTCACCACAACAGAGTACGAGCAAACTAATATACTGCGCTTTCTCTGCTCTTTCTCTATTTATAATCTGCTTATTAAATAATGTTAGTATTTACTTTGCTCTTACTCTGCCTATGACAGAAGAAGAAGAACAGACCTCTATTTTTATTCTGCGTATTCTTTTATGTTCACTACAAATGTTATGCAAATATGGTGTAAAGCAGATTACAGCACATTTTACGCAGATCATAGCTGAATGTACCATAACATTAACAACCGTTTGTTAGAATGCCCAGTGTCATGCATTTACTTACTCTGCATTTAATTGGTAAAACAAACAATAACGTATAATTACCGTTATTCCGAAATAATATTTTAGATAAGTTATAGGAAAATATTTCAAACTTCCCTACTGCAGAGTACGAACAGACGCTGCTAATTCTCTACGCATAGTACTACTTTATCTCTGCATTTATCCTAACCTTATATTAAACTTCCCAAAAACCAATAGTATTTTTATTGTCTCAAAAACATTTACGATTGTGAATACGTAATCATTACGTATATAATAAATTAAGAATACATAGTAAAAATGAAACTTACTTTTCACGGTTCCATTAAAAATGTTAAGAGTCAAAGCAATATCAACTCACATCACATCATGCACTCGTATACGGCCATACTCTGCAGCCATCAATGGCAAGATCGGGTTGCGCCAATTACTTTTGATTCGACGTAGAACTACTTTTATAAATAAGTTTTTACAAGCAACCCAATAAACTTATTGAATCAGCAGAGTACGAGCAAACTTCATATACAGCTCTTACTCTGCCTACGACGTGTCGATAATCGCAGACATCTATTTTTAATCTGCATACTCCTTTTTGGGGCCCATTTTGATGGACGCTCTATCAGCTGATGGGTCCGAATGGTAGCATCTAGTATCAAAGTTGAGTTGCAGTAGATGTTATATTTGATTTAACTTGCAGTAAAAATATGCTGCATAAACTGCAGATTTATGTGGTGAGTTTGCTTTTACTTAGCATTTTACAGAAGAGGCTGGGAAAAGTCTATTTGAATTCTACGGTTTAGGGAGAAAATTGAAAATTCAAATATCTTTGAATTTTTAAACATTATCAATCTCGTGGCAAATACGGGCTGATACCCATATATAGAACTCATCCTAATGGTACTGCCGAAAATAAACGATAAAAAAGCACGCATTTGTTATATAACAGAAGAATCAAAGGACAATGTATAGGTGTAGTGTTAATAACATTTCTATCCATTTGGCATATCTCACCACGTCATCATTATTTAGTCGCAGACCAATGGCAGATCAATAGCAAACCAATGGCAGATCAATAGCAAACCAACGGAAGATCAAAAGCAAAACTAAATAGATAAATGTGACAATTACAAAACTAAATAGATAAAAAACAGGTGATATTCTACGAAGTATCTGGGGAACGGTCGCGCTTCATCCCTCTAGAACTCCCAGGAACATCGCAGCCAACGTCGGCCGATCCAAACTCGCGACTTATACGATCCAAGAACCTTGACTGCTGGGTCAAAGTTGTTGCCACAACCCTAACCGAATCCACAGCCCTCTCCACATTCCGAAGCCGAGTCTCCAAACCACATATTTTAGCACGTAGGGCTTCTCCCTCCAACTCCAACTCCTCGCAACGAGGACAATGAACATTAGTGATGCGAGACGGATACACGTTTTGCCAAGTAAGCCTAAGGCGATCCAGGCTACCTAGACGGACCTCTGTTTCGTCGATATCCACCCGAAGAGAACTCCCGTCAACTGCGGCGTCGGAGAGAAGAAACTCAGGGCGCCGGTAAGGGAGTGGAATCAAAAAAGGGCATAAGGAAAATCGGGATATGTGCGACGGTTCTGCTTTGTTAGAACTGATGAAACGCATCAGAGAGAAAACGCATGTTAAAAAAGTTAGCTTGATCAAATCGCCAGAGTCTAATGAATTTTTTGTAAGATGGAAATTACCTGAATCAGACCACAAGCGGGGAAGTCCGTCAGGACCGGAATGACGAACAAAGAAGTAGTGAATCTTGTCATCATCACCACCCTCAATTTGGAGGGGAAGTTCAACTGGAGATCTGCAACCGTCACGAAGAACAAGTTCATATCTATTAGACCAGGGGTCTATACTCCTAACCTCAAAATCCCCAAAAATCATAGCACTGGAAACAGTGATTCCAGATAAGTCCAACAGTATTTGGAGGGCGTTTATCAACCCAAAAATCATAGCACTGGGTGCAATCCGAAGTTCTTTACAAAACTCCATCATCAAAAAGACAGGCGATGGCGGAAACCTGCCCGAAAGGAAGACCAATAGACGGTGATATAGCCTACCGGAGGAATCCCGTGCACATCTTGTACCTCTGGATGTTTGAACCAATCCGAATTCCTTGGCAGAGCAGGAATCACACTGTTGGGTTCGCTCCCGCCAGAGGAAGAAGAAGATGAGGAAAAGGCAGACATCAGATTCAAAGAAGATTGGTGAGACTGATGGGTAGAAAAGAAGAATAAAAGATACGCTTGCGTTATGTAGCTTTTGGATTATCTTTGTTTTGTTTGTTTGAGACTGATGGAGGAAAGGATAAATTATCTTTGTTTTTACACCCAAATAAAGAAGAGATCTTTTATACTCGTTGAAGGGAAACCGTATCGGTATGGAAGCCCTAATTAGTCATTCTCTGCAGCTATTACTGGACGCCTCTGAGATGATGCTGCTCCATTCCAAGGGCCACGTGTCGATCATCGCATTATTGAACACGAGAAACAAGGTACATTATTAATTGTTCTACTACAATACGACATACGCCACGTGTCGATCATACATGATAGAACACGTTAAGTAAGGAATGGCAGTGATTGCGACTACTCTGTTTATATTCTGCAATAAATTTAATAGTACTCTGCTTAGGCACCTTCTCTCCATATACTCTACGAAATAACGGGTTAAATGATGAGAAGGTGGACCGCTGAAATGATGGGAAGGTGGACCGCTGAAATGATGGGAAGGTGGACCGTTGAAATGACAGCTAAGCGAAAAAACGGACGTACGTGGTTTTGCTTTATCCCTCTTGTCTATAAAAGAAAGAAGAACCCTCAAAATAACTTGCGGCTTCTCTTCTACTCAATCTTTTTTTTAGTCTGCGCAGTTGATTCCTATTTTTAATAGGCACATTCTCTGCATTTTACTCTTTTACAAGCACATATTCAAGACATCATGGCCGCAGATCATTCGAAGAAAAGAAAAGCACCAATGTCAGATCTGGAGTTGGAAGCAGAAGAGAAGCGGAATGATGCAGTTATGGAGGCGGAAAAGGAAGGAAAGGATCGCCTGAGGGCAATTCTTCTGCTGGTGCGATCTCAAATGAGAGCAAAGGACGAAGCTCACCGCGTCAAACTCAAGTTGGAAAGAATAGCCGGTAAACGCTCTATGTTGGAGAAGATGATGCATGAAGAACAAGTGGTCATGGATGCTAGGCGGCAGCAGTTAGTAGAGAAAGAAATGATTGCTGAGGAGGAGCTGAGAGGAATTACAGTTCCTCGTATTGATTGGTTAAAACTTGATCTTTCGTTTATGGAGGACTAAAGTTATGTAGAACTCTTGTTATCCTAATTATTTTACTTTTCTTAAAATTTCAACAACATTTAGTTTATTTGATGTTTATCTTTTCTTGGATTTGTTGTTTGTACTCTTTTCTTCGACTTGTGTTTCTGTGTGTATTCAAAACTTTCAAACTACATCTCCTTTTGGATGCAAACTACGGTTGGTGCAGAGTAACCTACATCTCGTTTTGGATGCAAATTACGGGCAGATTTGGATGCAGAGTACAAATAGACTCAAATATAGAAGCAGAGTACCGAAAAAGTATGCGAAGCAGAGGACCTAGGTTTGGAGCATATTTTAGGCAGATTTTGAACTTATGTTTATATACGTACCATATATGTTTCTGCAGATTCTGCGTTTACTACTTCTTCTTCTCTGCATTTATAATAAACATCAACTTCTCTGCTGGAAAATGGGATGATTCTTCATATTCTTTTTCTAAATTTATTACAAAAAAATTCGAGCAAAAACTGGTACATGTTTGTATTCGTCTTGATCATTGTGAAATACCTGGCGGATAATTTCCGGGATAGGGGATATTTTGTCAAATCCAAGCTGTTCCCATTCTGAAGGATGGGCCTCGAGCCGTTTTATAATCTTCTCGATTCTCTTCTATTTCTTGTGACGTTTAGCCTGTTTCTTCAAGATTTTCTCGTGAGTCTTGATTGCTCACCGGTACTTCTCGTTAAGCTGCATAAAATAAATTATAGATACATAAGAAACATCAATGGAAAACTCTTGAAAAATATGCAACACCTTTACCTTAGTTATGAACTCCGTGGATTGCTGAAAACATCTCGGGTTATGGTTATTAGTAAAACTGAAGGAATCTTCAATCCGAATCGTTCAAATACAGTTGTTGAACTCGCGGAAGATTCATTATCGTTCATCGGATTGAAGACAGAGCCTACAGATGGCTCCATTAAAAGTCGGCTATATGTGCTCTGCAAATAAAGAAGAAGTGTTGAAGATAACCCACGTCATAAATACAAGAGTGGACCAGTTACGAAATACAAGAGTGGACCCACTTCATAAATACAAGAGTGGTTGACGAAATCCACTTAAAATTAATTACAAGAGTGATGACGCTAGATATTCCAACTTCAATGAAACTCTGCATCTGCTTTGCTTACACTCAGCATAAACATGGGCAGAATAAGTTCTCTTCTACTAAGGAAGGAAAAACATAAATTCTGCTTGTACGCCGCAGAGTTTATGTTTTTCATCCTTAGTAGAAGAGAACTTATTCTGCCCATGTTTATGCTGAGTGTAAGCAAAGCAGATGCAGAGTATGAGCAGGTGCTGCGTATTCTCGGGTTACAATCTATCAGCGTAGTTTATGATGATGCGTGTAAACGAAGAATAAGCAGAATAAGTTCTCTTCTACTAAGGAAGGAAAAACTTAAATTCTGCTTGTACGCCGCAGAGTTTGTGTTTTTCATCCTTAGTAGAAGAGAACTTATTCTGCCCATGTTTATGCTGAGTGTAAGCAAAGCAGATGCAGAGTATGAGCAGGTGCTGCGTATTCTCGGTTTACAATCTATCAGCGTAGTTTATGATGATGCGTGTAAACGAAGAATAAGCAGAATAAGTTCTCTCCTACTAAGGAAGAAAAACTTAAATTCTGCTTGTACGCCGCAGAGTTTGGTTAATGTAATATTTACTAGAACAAATCTCCCTATTTACTATATACATATATTTACTAACCATGCAATTAAATTTGAACGTCGTAGGGATCGTAGATACTTGTAATAATTGACTCATCACACATACGTTGATCGGTATACGAAGATGTCTCATCCAACACCTCCGCAGCGAGCTTCGTCCTCCAGGTCATCATTTTGGCATTACACAGTTCTCTTGCTGATAGCGGCAATCCTAACATGTGACACTCAATGTATTTGAGTGCGTATTCTCCACAATCAACTACTTGTGGATGCATTTTGGGAACGTCTTTTACAATTGTGATTGTAAAAGTTGCTTGATCATAGTCTTGAGGAAAGAACATATGAATTACGGCAGGAACCATTTCAGCAAAAGCCCTCGCCGCTGCCACAATATCTGATTCTGGAGTATTTAAGGAATCATATATGTAGACAACCCGGTCAACCAATGATATGACCGTCCCAACCCAATGATTCGAGCTCACGTGTAAAACGAAGTATAACGTATCAACGTCTTTGCCCCAGCCAAATTTGTTGCGGCATAAGCTGGAAGAATACCGTGTACATTCTCGTAAGTACCACCAGGCCATCTTTCAAGCTTACGCCAGTCCTTGTACCGATTCTTCCAAAGCATTTGAAATGCTGCATCCAATATAGCAATCCGCGGACTCTTGAAAGAACTAGGATTTCTCTTTAGCCTTAGTCTATACAAGTTCAGTGCTGCGTCAAGGTGCTGATAATAAAAGAAGGAAAAATGTTAGACACCAAAGCAGAGCCTACTAGACGCACAACAACAACGGTCTGCCAGCTAAACATGAAATAAACACTTTTGCCAGATCCACTATTGACGAGGAAGAATGTACTTACCATATCGTGTAACCATTCCCTAGGCTTCAAAAGTAAGTTGAAGAATTCACGGGCCGTTGTTTTCCCTCCAAATGGATAAATATTTGTTCTGTCGAAGAAAATCAACATTCAAGTTAGACTGCAAGATAAAATAGACGATCTTATATGCTGTGTGTACTTACTCATCGGCTCTGAATACGTTCATCTTGTCCACCAGTGTTTTGTCAACATCTCCAAATACAATTTCGTAAGCAGATTTCTGGGCCACTGGTTTTGCGTTGTTGCTAGGTACAACAGGAAGCGCAGTCGATTTGCTTAACCTTTCACTCCTCCTTGTTGTTAGCTTGTTGGTCTGGCGAAGATTTCTGGAGCTTTCATATATTTCGATTTGAGATGTAGTTGGGTGGACTGAATCCACTGATGGTTCAATGATATTAACTGGCTGGGAGTTTCCTTTTCCTCTCCCTCTTCCTCTTCCTCTTCCTCTTCCTCTTCCTCTTTCTTCAATGATTTCAGTGTCAATCACTGAGCCTTTACCATCTTCAGTAGTCGAAGCAACTGTCTCCATGCAGACGTTGGTTATCAATGCCGTAATGGGATCCTTAATGCATACATTAGTTTCATCTGCTGCAGCGGCATCCTTAATGCAGACATTGCTTTCATATGCGGGAGTGGCATCCTCTGCCTGAAGGCATGCTTTGGGATCATTATCTCCTTTTTCTTCTTTGGCATCTTCTGCCTTTTCACTCCCATCAATTTTTTCAACATCTCCAACTCTACATCATCTTGAAGATGTTCTTCTTTGGCATCCTCTGCCTTTTCACTCCCATCACTTTTTTCAACATCTCCAACTCTACCATCATCTTGAAGATGTTCTTCTTTGGCATCCTCTGCCTTTTCACTCCCATCAATTTTTTCAACATCTCCAACTCTACCATCATCTTGAAGATGTTCTTCTTTGGCATCCTCTGCCTTTTCACTCCCATCACTTTTTTCAACATCTCCAACTCTACCATCATCTTGAAGATGTTCTTCTTTGGCATCCCTGCCTTTTCACTCCCATCAATTTTTTCAACATCTCCAACTCTACCATCACCTTGAAGATGTTCTTCTTTGGCATCCTCTGCCTTTTCACTCCCATCACTTTTTTCAGCATATCCATCTCCATCATTACCATCATCTTCAAGATGTTCTTCTTTGGCATCCTCTGCCTTTTCACATTTGTATATTTTTCCCCATGGAACATATCTTGAAGATGTTCTTGTTTGGCATCCTCTGTCTCGATGCCATCTGCCTTTTCACTGCAATCTATTTTTGCATCATCTCCTACTTGTTCTTGTTTGGCATCCTCTGCCTCGATGCCATTATCAGTTACTTTTTCTTTGCCATCTCTTACTTTCTCATTTGAAAAGGAGCCAGAGGCAACAACCTTGATTCATTCTCCTTCGTTGTCTTTGCCATGTCCTTTGTTATCCACCGTCGTCTCTTCTTCGTCATTCTGCAAAATTTCAAAGTAATGACTGTTACATGAACTCAGCTTCAACCTCTTATACCTTAAGGGCATACTCTACCGTATAGGATATTAAGGGATGCAATGATGAATAGAATTGAATGTCATTATTAGTCTGCCGTAACAATTACATGTCTCACATAAATAAATGATACAACGTAGGCAAGCAGAGTATGCCATGCCCCTCTATTGTTTTACCACATCTGATAGAGCATGATATCGCATATCATGCCAGTGCTTTTGTTTCAACAATTGCTGAGTTGGACATACCATGCGATTGTCAGGTTTTAGTTTGTTATTAGAGAAGCGAGTATCTTGCTCGAAACAAGTCATCCTCTCCATCAGCTTTCCAACGACCTGTGCCAACTTGTTTAAGGTTTCACCCAAAACAGTATGCTGTTCCATGCTGGTTCGTTGCTGTTCCAAATTTACTCGTTGCTGCTCAAGTCTGCAGTTTTCAATTCTAGCTACAACTGTGTCAAACTTGGTCTGCTGTTTATCCAGGACAAATTCAATGATGTCGACGAAATCTGTTGAACCAGTAGATGGGATTTTAGCTATAGAGAACTTCGGTTTCATGACATACCGTCCGTCATCTTCTTCTTCTTCTTCTTCTTCTTCATATTCTTCAATTCCCTTCCGCTTCCTCTTCCTCTTTTCCCCATCTCGCTCTTCAATTCCCTTCCTCTTTTTCCCTTTTCCTCTCTTTCCTTCATTATCTACTTTCCTTTTTTTTTCCAGTGCGGTTTTCTGGGACTGGCGGTATTTTTGAGACCCTCCATTTGATGTCCGACAACGGTTGGCCAGAGAGAATGTATTTGATGAGATTATCAAGCTTGACATCTATTACGTCGTTACCTTTCCAACGTGGATAGATTTCTGCCCGGGATCTCTCACACATAGTAGTTACAATCACCTACAAAACAACATATGGTTACATAAATGTCAGCCAGAAGTCAGCGTAACTCTGCCAGAAGTCTAGCGATGGGAATATGTAAACTTCTGGCAGAGTCTTTTTGCAGACGCTGCCACTATGGCTTACTCTGCCAAAACTCTACATTTTTACTTCAACAAACTATGCCAAAGATATACATACCTCTTCACTCGAGAAGATCTTCTCCATATCGGGTCTGCCAACTTTTTCCTTGTATCTTGGCAGATGTGTACCTTCAAAAGCTATAGGTGTTCCCAATTTTTCTCCCACTTTGGGCAGATAAGCATATGCCCAGACCTGTAGAACTTGCACGAACCCCTTCAAAACATAAGAGTCTTGCCATATCTTCTCTTTAGTTACTAACTTAACCTGCTCAACAAGATCTTTGTAAGCAACCCTCCCCTAGGGATACCCTTCGAAAGTTGCCAAATCTATCACCAACCTAGCTAGGTTAAGGGGAATTTCTGTACGCCGATCAACACCCAACCGACCATTAGACAGAATAGCTAGGTAACTAAGCCTAATTTTATCTTCCCTGAACCAAGATTTGCTTATATCTCCACCATGCTTCATACACAATTTCACTATGTCCTCAATACAAGGGATAGGACGGCGTATTTTGAGAAGACCCCGAAAGCGATTCCAGGTTTGGTGATTAGCTTTAGAAGATACCAACCCATCCAACTGCGTAATTTCATTACAGTTAAGACCTGTGATCTCTTCAAACTCAAAGAGCGAGAACCGTGCTGGCTGCCCCGCGATCAAAAACCACAACTCAAATGGGCTTTCACACTCCAATTGTTTGCAAATAAGATGGTGATGCACTAATTTCGCACTCCATCCGAAACCCAACTTCTCAAACTTACAAATAACTCCTAGCTGTGACTTGCAGACATAATCCCACACTTCCTCACCCACTACACCTTCCACCAGTGAAAGATGATTGAACTTCGAACTGTAGTTTATTCTGGTATTTGGATCTGGCTCGTTTCCTTTGGAAAAAATAATGGCAGGAAAATCCATCTCGTAATCATTCATATACATGATATATTCGAAGGAGAAATATCGGAAAAATGAAGAGATCGGAGAATTATCGGAGAAATGAAGAAAATGAAGAAAGAGATCGACAAAATTGAAGATACGCTCCTCTGCTCTAGGGTTGCCGAGGGGAAGTAGAAGAAGAGTCAATGTTGTGTTTTCCAAGCTTTCTGGGCTTCATGGGCCTGAAACAACTGCTTTGATGCCCAAATATATATTGTGGAAATATTTTTAAACTAATATTACCTAATTAAGACGGCGCCCCCTTTTGTCGTACAGTTAAGTCAGCGCCGCCTTTTTCTTTTAGTTGAAACTTTTCAAAAACGCTGCGCTACATCGGCATACAGTCTGCGAAACCCTAAACCACTCAAAACTCTTCAAAAAATTCGATTAACATTTGTTTAGCCGTCATAACTCCAAAGTGATCTTCAATCTAAGTGTTTAAAAACTTATTTACATTGAAAACACAGAATGGAAGAAAAACCGATAACCATGGTAAATACCAAGGAAATGTTTCACATAGTGTCGTGTTGAACAAAGATACACGAAGAAACATATGATAACGATTTTTTTTGTCTGAGTTGTTCTTTTTAACATAAGTTTTACTTTGAAACCAGTAAAAAATAATGTATAAAGGTAGTGGAAGTATATATAAACATACAACAACAAAAAATCACTACAAATCCTATATCAATCTGCATTCGGTCTGCCGTTGGTGACATTCATTCAGTCTGCGATACCCTAACCACTCGGTTTTCACTGTGGAGTTTTTCTTTTTAACATAAGTTGTACTTTGACGACAGTTAGAAATTAATGAAATAATGTATAAAGGAAGTGGAAGTATATACAAATATACATCAACAAAAACTCTCTACAAACGAATTCTCCGATTGCTATCTGCATTCGGTCTGCCGTTGGTGATATTCAGTCAGTCTGCGAAACCCTACCCACTCAGTTTTCATACCCTACCCACTCGATTTTCACCGAGTTTCTCAAGTTTTCTGGTTTCGGCTTATACGGGTTAATGCACTACTGGTGCTTGTCTTCTGCCGTTGGTGACCTTAAGGGGTAGCGCTAGTATTTTCAAAATTATTTTAGAACATAACTAAAATTAGGGATTATTTCACAACCACGAGCACTTCAACAAGAATCAGTCACCATTCTTTTCAAGGCACCTGCGATTTTGAGGAGTGGACACAAGAAGGGTTCAAGCACTTGAAGGAGTTGGAGGATATATGGACTACTTGACCTACCCCGCGCCAACCATGCATTTCCTTGCCACGGTGAAGTTCATTGAGGATGAAGCGAATGGACATGGATATGTCTACTTCATGGTTGGGCCTAATCAATACTCACTCACTTTCGGCCCGTTTCCCTAACAACACGCTCGCATAGCGCTTCATGGATGAGGACGAGACGCCTTTGTGTTGTTTCTTCCACCCCTTCAAGATTACAACTCTGATCACTTCTAATAAAATTGTTTATGAGTTTATGTTTGTTTGTTTTTTTTTGTCGGGAGTTTATGTTTTATTATGAAGAAACATAAGTGCAAAGCTAATTGGAAGGAGTCAATGTTCAGCTCTTTTTGTAATGAATTATCCTAAAGTCTGATACCAGTCTGGCTTTGGTCTACTTTTAGGTGGTTTGGTCTGCGAAACCCTAACTGTAAAAAAGCACAGCAGTGTATACCAAATTTTTGCATAATACAAGTAGAATATAAACAGTGTTTGCGTATACTCTGCTTCCAATGGCAGAGACTGAGAACGCTTTGTTTTTCTTCTGCGAGTAAAAGCAGAGACTGCGCATACTCTTTTCTCTCTCTACTTGTACTCTGCGTAGTCTACATTTACTTGCGTTGCAAATGTCAACATGCAGACAGTGTGCCACCGGTCCGTGTTAACTCTGCTGGTCTTAAGGGGTAGCGCTGGTATTTCCAAAAAGTGTACTAGTTCTACAATTTTCCCTACGAGTGTACCCCGTTTGACATTAAAGTCAGAAAAGGTACTATTTTGGACTATTTCTTCTTAATCTTATGCACAAAGGACAAAAGATGGAAAGAAAAAGCTTTTCAGATATGATAATAAGTGGAGGTTGAATGCGGAAGTCAAAGAAGAGATTCAAAAACTTGGGATCTTGAATGTGAAACTTTGCCCCATGAAAAGTTTAACCTAGCCTTAAAGAAGCGCATAAACAATCTTGCAAAATGGAAATCCACTCAGAACATAAACTCTTAGAAAAAAAACCAATGAGCTTAAAGAACTCAGCCATAAAGCGTATGGCTCACAGCCTTCGGATTATTCTTATATATACATGCTTAAGGCTAACCTGAATCATGAGTATAGGCTTCAAGAAGAAATATGGAGAACAAAGAGTAGAGTGCAATGACTTCAAGCACGTACTTTCATGAAAAAAAGAAAATAAAGAAGAAATATTAATATAATTACCTCAATTACTGATGGAGATGGGATAACATGGTTTCAAGATAGGGACATCCATAAAGTTATTACATCTTACTTTACTGAGTTATATACTTCTGAGTACAGTGGAGATGCATGACCAATCTTTCAACCAGTCACATCAAAAGTTACCCCCCGAAATGAACCACCAGTTTACAAAACCTGTTGAGGAAGAGGAGATCTATAGAGCCATACAATATATGAATGTGGATAAGGCACCATGTCCAAATGGATTAAATGTGGGGTTTTACAAGCACAACTGGAAACCAATTGGCAAAGGTGTGGTTAAATATGTTAAGCACTTTTTGATCATGGGAGTTTAGCCCGGAAATAAATCAAACCCACATTTGTCTTATCCCAAAAATAGAATCCTCATCAGACTACAGGCCCATTAGTGTTTGTAATGTAGTATATACGATTATTTCAAAGATCCTAGCTGATAGGTTTTAACCATGGCTGAATCTTATCAATATTTCAGAAAACCAGTCACTTTTTATCCCAGGAAGGCTCATTACATATAATACTTTGATAGCTCATCAGACTACAGGCCCACTAGTGGTTGTAATGTAGCATATAAGATTATTTCAAAGATCATAGCTGATAGGTTTTAACCATGGCTGAATCTTATCAATATTTCAGAAAACCAGTCACCTTTTATCCCAGGAAGGTTCATTACACATAATATTTCGATAGCTCATGAGCTCTTACATTCCCTTCAAACCAAGAGATTGAAGCTATCTTATATGGCCCTTACGTTGGATATAACAAAAACTTTTGATAAGGTAGAATGAAAATTTATTGAGGTAATGATGAGAAAGTTGGGTTTTGTTGATCAACGGTGTAAATGGATCATGGTCTGTTTTATATCAGTGACTTATTCGGTGCTTATCAATGGATCTCCAATTCGAAACATAACTCCAACAAGAGGAATATGCCAAGTTGACCCCATATAACCTTATCTTTATTTAATATGTACAAAGGGACTATCGGCTTTAATCCAAATTTATATGCATCAAAAGAAAATCATGGATTTAATGCTAGTAGAAATGGACCTGCAATTTCGCATATGTTTTTTTTGTTGATGACTCTCTTATATTTTGTAAAGAAAATGAGAAAGAATACAGAAGCTTGTTGGAAGTTCTACATCTATGGAAGAGTCTCAGGATAAAACGTCAACTTACAGAAGTCATCTATCACCTTCAGCAAAGGAACAAGTGCCGAAACCAAGAATGCCATCACCCAGGTCACTAGAATAAACAAAATAGGTGGCTTTGGAAGATACTTGGTATTCCTGAAAGAATTTACAGAAGTAAAAATGATGCTTTCTCCTTCATAAAACAAAGGGTCATGCAAAAAGTGGAAAGCTGGTACTCAAAGCTTTTTTCTCCAGCAGTGAATGAGGTAATTACCAAAGCACTTGCTACTGCTCTTCCTACATACTGTATGTCATACTTCTTGCTGCCGAGAGGGATAGCTGACAAGATAACTAGTGCCATTAGGAAGTATTAGTGGTCATCCTATATAGATAGACATAAGTTTCTCTGGGTATTATGGAAGAAATATCAAGCTCAAAAGCATTAGGGGACTAGGCTGCATGGACACCATAGACTTTAATATGGCTCTCCTAGCAAAGCAAAGCTGGAGGTTTCTGAAGTACCCAAACACTCTCCTAGCCAGAGTTTTTGAAGCAAAGTAATCTTACAAATCAAACCCGCTATAAGCAGAAAGAGGGAGCCATTCTAGTTATGCATAGAAAAGCATTTATCGAGGTAACCAACTTCTATCACAAGGTATAAGATGGACTGTTGCAAATGGGGCTCTAATAAAAGCTTGGAAAGATAATTGGCTGCATTGACTTCCACCAAAACCAGCAAGATGCAACCATCCTACAACCAATCCTGATCTAAAGATTTCAGAATTGTTTTATGCTGTAATACCACCAAGTTGACTCAGTTGGTTAGCCCGAAATATATCCCTAAAGTCAAACTCATAAAGCCAAGCATAAATTGAAGACAAAATCTCTTGGGCCTATACAAAAGATGGAAACTAAAATGTAAAATCATGTTATCATTTGCTCCATTTTTCTCATCAATTACAAAAATAACATATTAATCCTGATTTTCTAAAGCTATATGGAAGCTTCAGATTCCACCAAAAATAAAATACTTTTGGTGGAGAATTTTTTATAAAGCAATCCATGTTGCATATTTGTTGCATAAAAGAAAGATGAGAGTGGATAATACATGTCTGTTATGCGGAGAGTACATAGAGGACATCAACCACCTGCTATTCAAGTGTAGAGTATCCAAGAAAATATGGGAACTCTCACCAGTGCATTAATTATCATGTGATGATCTAATCAATAACAATTTGGATAAATTTTTTGAAGAGCTGATTAGTCTCAATAAAGACGATCTGGATAATTGCCCACTTTACCCATTTATTAGATGGAAAATGAGGAAAATGAGGAATGAACTACTTTTTCCAGGAAAAGATGGTCAATTCCAGATATTGTGAATAAGTCCTTGTTTGATTATCATCAATTGATAAATGCATTAAATCGAGCAAGGTTCAGAATGAGCAAGTTAACGGAAGCCAAGCTCAGAACCATGCACCAAAAGACAACACCCCGACAACAATGCTAGAAGTTATAACAACAACTAACACTTGGTGTTGTTTTGTTGATGCCTCATGGCTTTATGAGAACATCAAAGCATGAATCAGATGGATGATACTTGAACAAAAAGGTTGGAAGATCACGAAGGGCTCAACCTCTATAGAGCCAGTAACAAGTGCACTGGAGACTGGAGCTTATGCACTTCGAGAAGTAGTCTTCCAGATGAAAAAACATGGATATAAGAATATCACTTTATGTGGAGATTCGAGAGTGATATATTATGTGTTGAAAAAAGGCCAGAGAGGAGATCAAGATGTGCAGATTCCAGCGATAATTACTTACTAGGAGGATATCTGCAATTGATTACTCCCTCAAATGGATATGGATTTAAATCAATTCGAAGAGAAATCATGAGGTTGACAACTTAACAAATTCTGCAAGAAAAATGTATTCAAACTATGTAATATCTTGGTTTCCTAATACCCCATCCGTTTCTAATTGTTAGATGTTTTAGTGTTTTTACACATATTAAGAAAAAAATTAATGCTTAACTATTAATGCATTATTTTTTGTGCTAAACAATTTTCTATAACTCTAAGGCAATAATAATTCAATAAAATAAATTATTTTCAATAAATATGTTTTGAAGTTTACAATTTATCATTATTACTTCATAAAAATTCATAGAAAATATAAAAATCTCTCTCTATGAAACAAGAAAAAATGTAGAAAATCTTTTTTTTTTTTTTTTTATAGAAATGGAGGGAGTATGTAACTATGCACGATGTTTCTTTTAAGGTTAACGAAGTTTCTTTGCCGACAAAAAAAAGAATAATCATTATTTTCTTTTGTCTATGTTTGTGAAACTAGACTTTATAGTAATCAACCTACCTTTCACAACATAAAATGGTTCGAGCAGAAATATAACATGTATAATTTAATAATATTAACTATCATAGATTAAAAAAATAATATATATATATATATATTAGGGGTACTATATGAAGGAGTATGTTTTAGAGATTTCATATGTTTTGAATAGCTAAAACCATCAGGATTACGAGAGATTAACGATTTTGTGCTTCTTTTACGACTACACCCTTCTGAAAAATATTAATGGCATTTTCGAAGAAATATTCTTTCCTAGCATAGTTGTCTTGTCGATCTTTGTCTTCTGAGGGCTAGTCTGATCATTATATTCCCAAACATGCATTTAACTACAATTTAGTTACAACTGCGCCTTGTTTCGTTTATCCATAAAGCGACTGATCATCATCGTCTTCCACATTTTCTTCCTTTCACTTGATTCATTGTCATATCCTTTTCGGTTTCGAATTTATAAGCAAACATAGGTTCTTAATCATTCGTTTTCACACGCCGATGCTTTTGTCTCCTTCATTTTCACATGCCGACGATTTCGTCTCCCTCAACCGCTAGAATTAGGGTTTTCTGCTTCTTTTCGAAATCAGGCGAACATCTCTTATCCCACAGTCGCATGTACAATAAATTTGGTTTTATTTCTTTTTTTTTGTTCATATCTCATTTTTTCAAGTTACAACATTCTCTATAATTTAGTCAACTCGATTTGGGTATTTTTGGGGTTCCAGAAATTGGGATTTCCAATTCTGTTACTTGCCTTCTTATATTTTTTTTTATTTTCTTTTATTTTCTTTAGTTTCCTCACTAGATGTACCCTTATGTTGATGTTGTCATTTTCCATTTTTTAGATTTAATTTAGGTCACCCATTGCATGTGTACCTTGTGCTTCTTAAGTCATGTTTTCTTGTTTGCTTGATTATTTTCATTCTCATACACTATTCGCACATAAAACTATCATTGATCTCGAATATGAAAACAAAGAATTTTCATTTTTGGTTATTTTTATTGTATGATTGTTTCAAGTAGTTGTTTCCAATTACTGTAAATATTTGTAAATCATATATAATTTATATAAATTCGTTTTGCAGTTCAATGGGTGACCTAAAATTACTGCTCGTGTATTCCCAGATGGCTCTGGAAGAAAGAGGCACACAATTATTGTCTACTACCCGCTTTGGTGAATTGCCGCGATTACTGACTCGTTGGATCCCTCCGCATTAAATCGATTAAATGATTCGCCTTTTGAAAAACTCTACATTTCCCTCAAGGTTCAAGTTCTCTGGGACATTCACTCATTTCATTATATCAAGGATTTTTTTGACTAAGAGAAAATACGAATTGTGGTTTTTGTTTGCTGGTAAGCCTTGGAGGTTTTTACTTTGGAAATATGGGATTGTTACTTGCATTTCATATGGGAAGTTATTTAAGAAGGACAAGAAGGGAAGACAGCTGACAAAAACATCATCGTACTAGGATACGCTCTTTCTTAATAGGAAATTTGTTACTGTTCTTTGGATTTTGAATCAACTTCAGATGAAGCTGATAACGGATCCTGAAATGAAGCTTCGCTATGCGTGTTTGTTACTCATTGATTGGTGTTTTGTGCTCAACTTCACGTGGTAATGTGATTTCCATAGAAAATGTAGATCTTGTTGAAAATATTGACGACTTCCTTGATTATCCGTGGGGTACCGTGGCATTTGAGACGGCGATCAAGTGCATAAAGTCCAAAACAAGAAATTTGTTTGACAAATCTACTTTAGCTCTTCAAAGATTCTTTTTATCTTTGCAGTTAGTAGCTTTAGAAGTAATACTACTGATGTAAGCCTTTAATGGAGAGAAGTAGCTGGCTGAAATCTCTCTCTACAACTCTAGGGATAAGATGGATGCGATGATGGTGAGGTTGTACCACACACATGGGGTGAATTTATGTGATAAAACAACAACAAGAACTCTATCTGGTTTTGGAGGAACTCGACAAAAACAAGAGAAAGACAACTCAGAGGTTTTCTGAATAGTACTAGGTTTTCTTATTGAAATCAAAGGTAATTTTTTTTTATGTTTATCTGTTCTTCATCGTTTTGATTCGTTTCTGTTATTAATCAAAAGAAAAACCACAAAAATCGATTGCAGTTATATTCATTGTCTTGATTCCTATTCTGTTTAGTTTTGATTTAATCCAAAAAAAAAAAAAAAAAAAATTGTTTGCTTATCTTTGCTTTTTAATTCGTGTCTTAGTTTATCTTGTTGCTTATGAATTTTAAATCTGTTGAGAAATTCAGAACTTGCTAAGAACCAGTTTGTTCGATCTATTTTGAATTGTTTAGATTACCAGCACTCGTTTGATTCTCTATTATGTTTATATTAAGAGTTTTAACACATGATCCCTTGCTACAAGGTGCAATGGCTAGACAAAAGAATCCAAACCCCAATGATCTTATATAAAGCACACGATCCCTTCATAGTTTGACACATCTTTTATCAATCAAAACCCTAAGTATTTATCAAGCAAAATACGAATTAGGGTTTTCTCTTAATATGTTCTTGGCCAAATTTATAAGCTTCTCCATTGAGGCATATATCAATTGCCTTTAAAATTAATATTATCATACAGCTATGCTAGTGATTGTGAGTAAGACAAACTCCCAATTTTGCAACTCTCCACTACTGGAATTCGGCTCCCCAAAGTAAAGGATATCGAAAATGAAGTCGAGGTATGTAACCTTTAACCATTTTCTTTTAACATTCCTTTGTGTCTGTAAACATTACTCAATGTTTGTCAATTTAATTATGACTTGTTTTGTAAAAAGTTCTAAAGTTCTGTGATTTTTTTTTCAGGTTCATGTTATATTTATCATCAAAGGGGACGATCCAGTTGGATATGATCCTGGAAATTGGTCTGGCGATTAAGAAAATGCCAAGGTTGATTACATGCTCAAGATGGAGGAGGACAGAGAGGAATTTGACTCTAGTATATGGGGTCTCTCGGTTCTAAGAAAGAGCAACCATTCTGTTTCCAATGGGAATAATAAATCGAGAATTAAATGTGACAAGAGGATATGTCCTCCATCACAATCCTCATCGGATAAAGAACCCGAAACCATATTTCAAAAGAGTGTGAGTAAAAATAGGAAATGTCTGCCACCACATAGGTCATTGGATGGGGAACTTGAGATTAGCTCGCGGAAGAATAAGAGTAAAAAGAGGAAATGTCCTCCACCAATTAGCTCATCGGATGATGAACCTGAGACTAGTGTTATTGTCTCTACATAGATCAAGGAAACCCGTGAAATGAGTGATCTTGCGAGATTTGCACAACTGATTACAAAGGATCTCAAGTTGCACTTGATCCTTATTAAGCCCACATGACTCAAGTCCACAAACCCAACATGATCAGACAATAAACCCATGATATTAGTCCATTTAACTAAGTCTTTAGCAAATATTCATATATATATATTATGAAGATCATCTAAGTAATTTTGGGAGTTTCCACTTTGTGCAACTCTTTTCTTTCTCTTTTATCATATTAATCTAGAATCATTTGAGCTTGGTGTCTTTAATTAGTCTTTCCCTCTTTTACTTTTATTTCCAATAAATAAAGGTCCAATGAGCTATTTTATTTTCATTTTGGAAGGATTACTATAATAACTCAAAATCAACGTTTTATTACTAGAATAGCAAGCCTATCTTTTTAATTACTGGAATATATTTTGTATCTGTATTACCCTTTTAAGCCTTTGTTAGAAAAAATAATTACAGAATTTCTATTATTTTTTTTTACACGTCAGCACAAAACTGTCAATAATAAAGAAATTACCACCGCAATTTCGATGTAAACGGAAAGTCAACTGTGAAAATATGCCACAATAATGATAACAAGCTTATTATTTCTCCACAGACATACTTTTCTTTGAGACTTATTTGAATGACAAACTTGTTTCAATAAGTCTTTCGAATGAGGCAGCATATTTAATTTTTTTTGCAGACTTATTTTGTGTGATAGACTTATTTTGCAGACTTGTTGTGATAATACCACATATTTAATTAATTTTGACATACTTAATTTTCTGTGACAGATATAGCTCACAAACTTATTTTCTTCATGTTGACTAATGTATGCATTTGGTAGAAGAATTATATTTTATCGTGTCAGTGATGATAGACTTATTATAAGTTTGTCGTCGAAGCAGACTTATTTCATCTGAAAATTAATTACTAAACTAGCAACAACGTGGTAACAGACTTTTTCCAATGTTATAACAAAGTTATTGTTTTAAACCAAAATTATTTACTTGGTGATAAACTTTGAGTCCGGAAGACACAACATACTTGTCTCTTACTATAATATATTTTTTACTCGTTTCTTTGGCGACAGATTTTTCATATGATAGACTTTTGGCACTTTGTTATGGCAGACTTAACGTGGCAAACATATATATATTTCATGAAAAATTTATACAACTTTGTATGTTTCTAGAGTTAAGTGTGTGAGTAAGATCGTGTTAAGGTTAAACACGATTGTTTGCAACATTTAGCTGTTTTGAAGAGTATTTGAGCTTAGTAAGTTGAGAATATGTTCCATGGGTAAAAAACACATTATATATGTCTATTTGTGTTATGTATCATTTGTTTCCTCGTTAACATGGACTAAAATTTTCATTTTGATTCTTTAAAAAAAAAATTGAAACATGTGAAGATATTTAGTAAATTTATTCCATTTCCATGATAAATCACGACTCAATCTCTTCCTTTTGATGAAGTTTGATTCTTCTTTAGCTCTTAGTTATGTGTTTTCTCATCTTTGGAGGTAAAATCTTAATAATCTATACGATATAGCTTTTTGACAAACCTTCAAAGTTGTTGATCAAACATGGATTTAAAAGATTAAGTACAAACACTTGGTCAAAATTCAAATTCAAATATATCAGTAGTGACGTTAAAATAAGTTTACCACAATATGTCAAATTAATCAACAACTTACAAATAAGTATGTTACAATAGTACAAATAAATACGTTGTGACAATTCATATAAATCTGTTGCATCAATTCAAATAAGTCTGTTACAATATTTTAAATATTTTTCATTCTTAAAATCAGTTTCCCACCACTTATAAACATTTTGTTAACAAATCCAAAAAATTGCCACCACTAGTCAAAGATATCTTCCAAAACCTTGTGAAAGAAGTAGCTCATGAGTGAGTCAAAGTGCAAGAGTTATTTCAGTCCTAAGAAGTTAATGCTTTTATTATTTTTGAGTTTGCTCTGTTTTCTTTACTCTTTATTTCTTTATAAACTCATGTAACCACAATTTCAATAACAACAACTTTTGATAAAAAAAATTCTTCTTTTCTTTGAAATTCTTCTTTTCTTTGAGAGTGATTCTCATCTGTTCTTTGTGAACAAACCGATTGCTTGGGTGTGTCATATCCAACAATCACAACTTGATCCGTCTTAGTGTGTCATTACTAAGGGATCATTGGAATATCATAAGTCATCCGTAGCTTATGTGCGACCATTCAATCCAACTCCTTTATTCTTTGTGGCTTCAATCGTCCAAAGGATCTAAGGCTTGTCCAACCTACCAACTCTAGAGTGAAGAATCCTTGGGAGCAAGTGTCAAGTGGTATCAGAGCCAGGTTGGATGATGTAATCATGGATGGCACAAAGGAGAAACCAGTGGGAGCTAAGCTTGAACCCGAGGATGGGGAGCTAGAACCCAAGGATGCTTTGCTTGTACCAGTTGAACCTATGACTAGAGCTCGTGCCAAAAAGTTCAAGGAAGCAATTGGATGCCTAATTCATCAAGTACACGATCAAGTGGACTGGAAGAATGAAGTGAATCAAACCGTCTTGGTTGTGATACAAGGCCAAGAATAATCCATATAATCTAGCCTAAGCAAAGAGACCTTAGCCCAATATCACTTCAGAAATAACTCTAGTCAAAGATATCTTCCAAAACCGTGTGAAAGAAGTAGCTAATGAGTTAGCCAAAGTGCAAGAGTTATTTCAATCCTAAGAAGTTAATGCTTTTATTATTTTCGAGTTTGCTCTGTTTTCATTACTCTTTATTTCTTTATAAACTCATGTAACCACAATTTCAATAACAACAACTTTTGATAAAAAAAACTTCTTCTTTCTTTGAGAGTGATTCTCATCTGTTCTTTGTGAACAAACCGATTGTTTGGTGTGTCATATCCAACAATCACAACTTGATCTGTCTTAGTGTGTCACATATAAAGGATCATTGGAATATCAGAAGTCATCCGCATCTTCTGTGCGACTATTCAATCCATCTCCTTTGTTCTTTGTGGCTTCAATCATCCATAGTATCTAAGGCTTGTCCAACCTACCAACTCTAGAGTGGTGAATCCCTGGGAGGATCGTGCCAAGTGGTATCAGAGCCCACTCTTGAATTCTGTATTCGATCTGTTATCATCTTTCTCACCTTTTCACCTTCTTCTTTTCATTTCCGTTCTTATCTATCTATCTAATCCTAGTTGAGCCGGCCAAAATCAAAACCATAAAAAAAAAATATCCAAAACAAAAAATTCCAGAAAAAAAAATATATATTCATTTCTGTTTGTTTTCATCTATTCATCTTCTCAACTGTTCATTTTCTAATATGTTCATCAAAGGGTTTGGTTAATCAACTAGATAGAAAATTTTACAACTGTCTATCTTTTTCTCTTCTTTCTCTACTTATTTTCGTGGTTTTTGGATTGATCATTGAGTTTGATTGGTTTCTGTTCTTTCTGTTCTATTATAACCTTTGAGAATTGCTGAGAGACACTTTGAGAGTAAACACTTTGAGAGAAAACACTTGAGAGAAAACCACACTTGTGAGGTTTTTTTACTTCTAACATGTTTGTTCATCTTAGCAGGAAACATCATGTCTAATAATGGCAACAACCATGAAGAAGGAGAAACAGTGGCTCCAAATCTCCAAATGCAAGTGATGTTGGGAGAGATGCAGCGTCTGATGAGAATTGAGATGAATGGTGTCTATGAAAAGTTGGAGGAAGTGCGAGCAGAGGCACAACAGAGGCAACCACGAAACCTGCCTAATAGAAGAGAAGGAGACCAACTTAGACCAGCCAGGATCGAAATAGAAGATGACTATTACAGCCGTGATGGTAACTCATCTCAAGAAAGCCGAAGGAGGCCTAAACGTGTAAGGGAATGCATATGACAACAAAATGATAATCTTGGAGGTCTCAAACTCAAAATTCCATCATTCTATGGAAAAAATGATCCAGAACCTACTTGGAGTGGGAGAAGAAGATAGAACTCGTCTTTAATTGCCAGCACTACTCGGAGATCAACAAACTGCAAGTTGCAGCTACTGAATTCAATGAATATGCGCTCAGTTGGTAACTTCAAGAAGGCGTAATGGAGAATATCTAGTGGAAACTTGGCCAGAGATGAAAGCTATTTTGAGAAAAAAATTTGTTCCCAGTCATTACCACCGTGAGCTACATCAAAAGCTAAAGAGACTATATCAGGGAAGTCACAATGTAGAAGACTACTATCAAGAAATGGAGACTCTCATGATAAGTGCTGATGTATCTGAGGATCGGGAAGCAACCATGGCTAGGTTCTTGGGTGGTTTGAACCGAGACATTCATGATAGACTTGAGATGCAACATTATGTGGAGCTGGAAGAGATGCTACACAAGGCGATTTTGGTGGAGCATCAACTCAAAAGGAAGGGTTCTTCTCGACCAACCTATGGAGCTGGAGTATCCACAGCCAGACCAAGTTGCCAAAGGGAAGAGAAGACCATTGCCAAGCCAAAGGTTGAATCAAAGCCTTCTACTGCAAGCCAAGACACCAAAGGCAAAGCTGAGGCTTCTACTACAAGAACTCGAGATGTTAAATGCTTTAAGTGCCAAGGGAGAGGGCACTACGCCAACGAATGCTCCAACAAGAAGACCATGATTCTTTTAGACAATGGAGAGATAGAGTCAGAGGGAGAAGAAGTGGTTTCTGATTCAACATCATCCTTGGAAGAACATGAGGAGTTTCCGGCTAAGGGAGATTTATTGGTAACAAGAAGATCACTAAGTGTACAAACTAAGGCCCATGAGAAAGAACAAAGGGAGAACTTGTTTCATAAAAGATGCCATGTCCAAGGCAAAGTGTGCAGCCTCACAGTTGATGGAGGAAGCTGTACCAATGTAGCTAGTGATACAATGGTCAAGAAACTCGGATTAAAGGAGATAAAGCATCTGAAGCCATACAAGCTTCGATGGCTTAATGACGATGGGGAAATGAGAGTAAGCAGCCAAGTCTTGGTTCCCATAACCATTGGAAAATATGAGGATGAGATCCTATGCGACATTTTACCAATGGAAGTAGGCCACATTCTCCTTGGAAGACCATGGTAATTTGATAGAAAAGTGACCCATGATGGCTTTACCAACCGACACTCATTTGAATTCAAGGGGAAAAAGTTCACTTTGGTACCAATGACTCCACGTGAAGTCTACCAGGATCAGTTGCTTCTAAAGCACAAGAAAGATCATACCAAGAGTGTCCTAAACACTAATCACAAAGAGAGTGAGAGTTTGAGAAAATTCAAGTCAAAGTCCTTTGAGAGCAAACCCGTGAGGCATCCAAATTTCTTTGTGAGGACTGGTGAGATTAAGAGAGCCTTGTTTTCAAAACAACCTTTGCTTATGTTTGTCTATAAGGAGGCTCTTATGAGCTTATCTGAACTTACACCGGTGTTGCCGAGTGAAATGACTTCTCTTTTGCAAGACTTTGAAGACGTTTTTCCTGAAGACAACCCAAAAGGATTGTCACCAATCCGTGGCATTGAGAACCAGATCGATTTTGTTCCAGGAGCTTCACTTCCAAACCGTCCAGCTTATAGGACCAATCCTGTTGAGACAAAGGAGTTTCAGAGATAAGTTATTGAGCTCATGGAGAAAAGGATACATTAGAGAGAGCATGAGCCCTTGCGCGGTTCCAGTGCTTCTTGTTCCAAAGAAGAATGGGAGTTGGAGGATGTGTGTTGATTGCAGAGCCATTAGCAACATAACAGTTAAGTATCGCCATCCTATCCCTCGATTTGATGACATGCTAGATGAATTGCATGGTCTAGTATATTTTGTAAAATTGATCTTAAGAGTGGATATCACCAGATTAGAATGAAAGAGGGTGATGAATGGAAAACAAAATTTAAGACTAAACATGGTTTGTATGAATGGTTAGTAATGCCATTTGATTTGACCAATGCACCAAGTACATTCATGCGGTTGATGAATCATGTCTTGAGATAATTTAGAGGCATTTTTGTTGTTGTGTACTTTGATGACATTATGGTTTATAGCAAAAGTCTAACAGAGCATGTAGAGCATTTGAATTCAGTTCTTATTGTTCAAAGGAAGGAAAAGCTATTTGCCAACTTGAAGAAATGTACCTTTTACACATATAATCTTGTTTTTCTAGGCTTTTTTGTGATTGCACAGGGCATTAAAGTTGATGAGGAGAAGGTCAAGGCAATCCGAGAATGGCCTAGTCCAAAAGCTGTGGGAGAAGTAAGGAGTTTTCATGGACTTGCATTTTGTTAAGGACTTCAAAACTATAGCTGCTCCACTCACTGAGGTGATCAAGAAAGACGTTGGGTTTAAATGGGGAGAAGCTCAAAAAGAAGCATTCCAACTCTTGAAAGGGAAGCTAACGCACCACTCTTATCTCTACCTGGTTTTCTAAAGACTTTTGAGATTGAATGTGATGCTTCTGGTGTAGGTATTGGAGCTGTCTTGATGCAAGAAAAAAGCCTATAGCTTTCTTTAGTGGAAAACTTGGTGGAGCTACCCTGAACTATCCAACTTATGACAAGGAACTCTATGCCTTGGTTCGAGCCTTACAAACGTGGCAACATTACTTGTGGCCTAAGGAGTTTATGATTCATATTGATCACTAGTCACTTAAGCATCTCAAAGGCCAGCATAAGCTCAACAAGAGGCACACAAGGTGGGTAGAGTTCATTGAGACCTTTCCTTATGTGATCAAGTACAAGCAAGATAAGGAATACATTGTTGTTAATGCCTTGTCAAGAAGGTACGCACTCATTTCTACTCTAGATGCCAAGTTACTTGGTTTTGAACATGTAAAAGAACTCTATGAAACTGATCTTGATTTCAAGGAAGTATATAGTGCTTGCTGTAAGTTTGTTCATGGAAAGTTCTTTAGGAATGATGAATTCTTGTTTTATGAAAATCGTTTATGCATTCCTAACTGTTCTTTGCGAGACTTACTTGTTAGGGAAGCCCATGGAGGAGGACTAATGGGGCATTTTGGGATAGCAAAGACGTTTAAGGTGATGCAAGATCATTTCCATTGGCCACACATGAAGAAAGACGTGGAAAGGATATGTGGTAGGTGTGTTACTTGCAAACAAGCTAAGTCCAAAGTACAACCAAATGGTATGTATACTCCTTTACCTATCCCTACTCAGCCGTGGAATGACATTTCTATGGGCTTTGTGCTTAGTTTGCCTAGAACTAGAACATGAAAGGATTCTATCTTTGTTATGGTAGATAGATTCTCTAAAATGGCACATTTTATCCCATGTCACAAATCTGGTGATGCATTGCATATAGCTGATTTGTTCTTTAAAAAGATAGTTCGTTTAAATGGAATCCCTAGGACTATTATTTCTGATAGAGATACTAAGTTCCTGAGTTACTTCTGGAAAACTCTTTGGTCTAAGTTAGGTACTAAGTTGTTGTTTTCAACTACTTGTCACCCACAACCTGATAGACAAATAGATGTGGTTAATAGGACTTTGTCAACTTTATTGCGTGCTATAATCAAGAAAAACATTAGAACTTGGGAAGAATGCTTACCACATGTAGAGTTTGCTTACAACCACTCGGTTCATTCTGCTACTAAGTATTCTCCATTTCAAATTGTCTATGGCTTTAATCCATTATCTCCATTGGATCTAATTCATTTACCTTTGAGTGAAAGAACTAGCATAGATGGAAAAAAGAATGCTGACCTTGTCAAGCAGATCCATGAGAAAGCCAGAAAGAACACTGAAGAAAAGACTAAGCAGTATGCAAGGCAAGCTAACAAAGGAAGGCGCAAGTTGATCTTTGAAGTTGGAGATCAAGTATGGGTTCACTTGAGGAAAGAGAGGTTTCCAGCTGAAAGGAAGTCCAAGCTCATGCCCAGAATTGATGGACCTTTCAAAATTGTCAAGCGGATCAGTGACAATGCCTATCAGCTTGATCTAGAAGGTAAGTACAATGTGAGTTCAAGTTTTAATGTATCTGACTTGGTTCCTTTTGTGGCAGATGATCCAGATTTGAGACAAATCCTTTTCAAGAGGAGGGGGATGATGTAATGATGGACAACAAAAAGGAGAAACCAGTGGAAGCTAAGCTTGAACCCGAGGATGAGGAGTTAGAACCTGAGGAAGCTTTGCTTGTACCAGTTGGACCTATGACCATAGCTCGTGCCAAAAAGTTCAAGGAAGCAATTGGATGCCTAATTCATTAAGTACACGGTCAAGTGGGTTGGAAGAATGAAGTGTATCAAACCGTCTTGGTTGTGATATAAGTCCAAGAATAACCCATATAATCTAGCCTAAGAAAAAAGGCCTTAGCCCAATATCACTTTAGAATTAAATATAATCAAAGATATCTTCCAAAACTGTGTGAAAGAAGTAGCTCATGAGTCAGTCAAAGTGCAAGAATTATTTCAGTCCTAAGAAGTTAATGCTTTTATTATTTTTGAATTTGCTCTGTTTTCATTACTCTTTATTTCTTTATAAACTCATGTAACCACAATTTTAATAACAACAACTTTTGATAAAAAAAATTCTTCTTTTCTTTGAGAGTGATTCTCATATGTTCTTTGTGAACAAACCGATTGTTTGGTGTGTCATATCCAACAATCATAACTTGATACTTAGTGGTCATATCTAAGGGATCATTGGAATATCAGAAGTCATCTGCAGCTTCTGTACGACCATTCAATCCATCTCTTTTGTTCTTTGTGGTTTCAATCATCCAAAGGATCTAAGGCTTGTCCAACCTACCAACTCTAGAGTGAAGAATCCCTGGGAGGATCGTGTCAAGTTGCAAGAGAAAATTAGAGATTAATAGAAATTGCAATCACAATAGTCGAAACCATTATAAGAGAAAAAAAAATGAAACAAACCAAACAAGGGATTAAAAACTAGTAAGAGTTAAGTTTCTAAAGAATCAACTATTTGGTATTTAATGTTGATGTAACCAGATCCCTAAGTTATCTGTGATTTTTGAGATAGGTAGAGATCCAGGGAGTAGCAAAAGGCTAGGGTTTTGGCTGAGTAGTCGATGAGGTGGGAAAGAACCATAACGAAGACGTAATCGGCCAGGAGGGAGAGATTGGAGGCAGTGATTAAGAGCTGGAGTTTGTCGACGACGATGGCTTGTTGCGGCTAACTCGATGGTGGTGGTTTGTTGTAGCAATCACGACGGCGGCTAGGGTTACAAATTGTGTCTCTTTCGTTGGAGAAGAGAAGCTTTTTATTTTTTACCTTGAAGAAGAACATGATATTTTGTAGTTTATGAGTTTTTTTAATTTACAATGTTTTAATTTGAACTATTTACATGTCATATATTATGATTTTGTATTAAAAATTAATCAAAATGGCATTCATGTAAATATTAAAGTATAAATGGAGTTACATGACATTTTTCATAAAATATGAGTCATTTTAGTAAGACTTATTTTGAGAGTGTTATTCAAGTAATAATTGGCAAAATATGAGTCATTCTGAGTAATTTTTCATTTTAGTAAGCTCTAATAGAGCATGAATCTTCTTGTTTTTGATTCTATTTACATGGTATCAGAGCACATAAGATTAGGGATTCATGGGTCTTACTCACCAGCTTCCAGCATCTGAAATCTCTATCAAATTTATGATGTCTATTCCTAAAAAAAACCAAAGAAAAACTTAACCGCAAATCAGAGATCTTCTTCGACATCTTCGTCGATAGCTGTCAAGAATCTATCGTCTAGGAATAGAAAGTGAGCGCTGGAAGGGAATCTTCAAATCTAGAACTCCATACTTTATGGCGAGAACTTTGGCTCCACTTGTTGTTGTCTTCCAACAAAAAAAAGGATATGTGCAATTGATCCATATCTGTCTCCGGTAATTTTCTTTCGCCTTTTAATATGAATATAGCGTATAAGCCTTATATTAAGGAGAAGCCTTAAGATCCAATCGTGTTCTGTGGTGGGTGTAATTTAATGGTTCATTCTTCATGTTATGAGAACCCTCTTGTTAAGACTATACTAGAGGTGACTGGTTTTTGCTTGCTGGTTTAGATTTTAGGTATGGAACTCATGAAGCTAGAATGAAATAGTCTTGGGTTTGATAAGGATGTATTCATGGATGCAATTTCTGACGATTTCCATGGAAAATACATGATTTTGCTAATGCACACAAAGTGCTCGATGAAATGCCAAAGAGAATGGTAGATTGTTGTTGTTGATTCTGAAGTTGAGAGTTGTAGGATCACTATTGCATTGTTGTTACTGACACATTAACTACAATAGACTTCATTCTTCTTTGTTAGGCAATAAATACTGCTGATATGCCACAGTTGTTTTTCACTGATCAAAGTACCGATGGGGAGTAAAAGTTGATATACATGTATAGAAGAAAGTACATTCGATAGATTACTCCTTGCTCTACATGTGCATATTAGCTGAGTGTTAATGAGAGAGTACTACTAGCTCCAAGTTTGGACCGAGTGATCTCATTTGGTTATTTTGACTAACTGTTTTCCCTATCTCTAAGGTGAATTGGGATATACGTCTATACCTCCAAGTGATCATTTCAAGACTATTAATTCAAGTCAGTAAATCTATGTTTTCAAACTTGGTTCTGTTGTGTTCACCCGACGCCAAGTTTGTGAGGGAATATTAATCCCACATGACTCAAGTCCACAAACCTAACATGATGAGAGACAATAAGCTCATGATATTAGTCCATGTTTTCAACAATCCATGAAAAATGTTATGTTCATGCAAACTAATTAATTTGTTTAATTGGATTATATCATTCTCTTATTATTGCTTCATAGATCTAATTTACCTTTACATTTATTTATAGACAACCGATGACTCTAACGTTACAATCAGTGGTATTATACATAATCTTAACGATACTAGTGTTATAAACGTGAGTGAAACATTATTTGTACAACGTTTCTGATAGTGTTTTTTTCCTCTCTAATAACATATTTTCCGCCAAAGTTGATTCTTTGGAGATTAATGACCATGCTCTTTCCACTATTTCTGATGATATTGTAGTTGTTGATGACCATTTATATCTAAGCGTCCAATAACACGTGTTTGAATTATTAGACATAGATACCATACTTTCACATTTTAATTCATTTATATTACTTGTTGCCCTACTTTTTATATTTGTGTTCTTAATCATGCAAATGTTGATCTTTTGGCAAATTTTGATGTCACTCAGACAAGCCAGTGGATCCGAAAGACATAATACTGAAATTAATGTCTAACAAAAGACATCAGCCGTAGTAGACAAAATAAAAATATGTATATACATTATTTAATTTATATACAAAATATACTATTACTAGTAACTATTATATGTTATCATCAGGTTAGGTTTCCGATTGTTATATATTTCAAGATATCACGCTGATGAAATTCCATTTATTGTGTAAGAATTATGTGTCCAATTTGGTACTCTTGATGTGCAAGCCAATGACAATGATGAAAACTCATATCCTGCTTTATTGGTAAAGCATATATATTTTTTTATTAATCCAATTTATACTACATTTAATCAATTTACTTTGACATTGTAATTATCATTCACATGATCTCTCTGTCAACTGTATTTATAGGTATCAAGCGCATCTGAACAAAGTTTGCAGAATGGAGAGATGGCTACCAATGGAGAAATATATATATGATGAATTTGTTTCATTTTTTGATGAGACAAACATTGTTAAGAGAACTATGAATTATGTCAATTCAATTTTCGATGTTTTGCCTAGTGCACTCAAATAAGTATATATAAGCCCTTCATATCTTTGATTATACTTACTATCTAAGTTGTAGTGCATTGTAATTAATATCACAATTTTTCTTCTTATGAATTATGGTAGCTTATGGTGTTTTATGTTCTCATTTTGGTATGAAGGAGAAAATCTTGTGAGTGATGAAGTTGTTGTGCTGTCACTACCGATACGATAACTCAATATAATAACATTTATGAAATGTGAATTGTTTCATTCATATGTATATAGTTTACGCATTACCATTTTGTTTTATATATGTTTTAAGCTTAATTTACGTTGTTTAATGTCACATGTAAAAGAAAAAAAAAAAGAAGCAATCCTTGTCAAGGCTAATGCCACTTTACTTTCACCCTCAACCGAAGTATAAGTCATATGGATATTTTAATATTAACATTTGCTGGGTTATGTTTCTATATATGTAGCCAATTGTTTCTGAACAAATATCATCTTCTTGTCGTAAAATTGTTATGTTGGATGTTGTAGATTCATGAAATAGAAGCTCTTTAGACTTCTTATTCTAATGTGCATGATCATGCTCATTATGCACCAATTGTATGCAACCAACCGTCGTCCGACCTTGAATTATACTAAAATGGAGTTTCTAGTGGTCATGTCTTATTTCCCGATATTGAACTAGATTTGGAAATTGATCATAATGGAAAACACGATGGACAAACTGGTCATGATAATATCCATGTGATGACCATCTATTGTAAAATAAGTATCCCATACACCTCACCGATGGATATCAATACCAACATTTCTCCTACAAAGAAGATGGATGGATTCAACCCCTTTTATGCAGTTGAACTTGTCAGAGCAAAAAATTTCACCCGTATATTGAGAGAACAAAAGTAAAAACTAACTATATTAAATTTGAGATATCTATTTCAATATCAACATTATTATTACCATTATTTGTTTTAATTGTAGTGTAATTGGTGTTGGTACATGGTTAGCAATAAACCATAGGAGTATCCTACCAGCCACGAAATGCAAGACTCTTTTATCTGAGATGGTTAGTATTTCTGTCAACAATTAAACAGCTATAAATATCATCATATTTTTGTATACTATTATCCATTTTATAATACTACTAGAAGTACCTAATGTTGATATAAGCGTTGCAGAGTTGATGTTAAAATCTGCAAAAAAAAAAAAAAAAACTTTGCCCTAATACCATAAATAATATTTCTCTCTCATTTCGGTATATCAGGAATTGGCGTGTGTTTGTAAGTTTTTGCGCCTGCACTGCCAGATTGACCCTCGCTCAAAAGCTCGTTTCCTCAACATATTTTTTCTAGATTGATATGCGAGATCAATATGGCATTTCAAAAGAGCAACAATAAGGCGGAGTTTGAATTTCCTAAAGCTTTGTTTTTACATCTTCCGATTTTTGGTGGAGCTGTAGGAATAAGAAGTGGTTTCGTGATCTTACCTTCTTATATTTCCCAGTGCTATAGGAAAAAAACATTGGATTGCAATGCACGTTAATCTTATCCTCTGGGAGATCACTATCTTTGACTGTGGTGTCAATTTTGACACCTGTGAGATGTTTATGAGCGAAGTTAAACCAGTTTCTACTGTTCTTCCTTACATAATTAAAAAAGCAGCTGTAAACGACCAGATGAGAGTTGTTAGCTTCAAACCATCATGTGTTTTTCAAAATTCAAATGTGCACCAGTCAACTAACTCAGCAGATAGTACCATTTTCTTGAGACGTTGAAATTGCAGGTTCAGTCCCTGAACTTTTTCCGCTTTTTACTACAATCCCAAAGTTTTGAATGTCGTCCGGCCTTTCCCTTTGGACCTATAACTACTACGTTGAACAGTCACTCTGAGAACTATTCGTCCGGCAATTGGCCTACTTCTCCATCCAACAACACGAGGTCACCTTCAAGGGAATCCTCTGCATGTCCACCAGCTGCGGAGAAAAGGTTGAGCCTGAGTTATCTTGCACTTTAGCCACATTGATTGCAATCGTGGATATTGCCTCAACGCCATGTGTAGCGTTGATCGCCCAGTTTCCCAGCCCTGGGGAGCTAGCCTATTCTTTTCCCCATGGTTTTATAACTATTTATGAAGATTACATTCTTCGGGGTTTCCGGTGGATGTTCCATTTCGTCCTCGTCGACATTTGCTGTTTGTCGGGGATCTCCCTTAGCCAACTTACCCCCACGACATGGGGCGATCTTACCGCATATCAGGTCCACTCTGACCTGACTGGGATCCCCCGGGACGGGTCCCTCATCTCTCAGTCTTTCTGGCTCCAGAGTCTGTCCACCAATCTCTAAGATATGCCATCCATCTGCGGTGCATGATGCGACTACCGATAATCAGGGACCTCTTGGGCGCATGAGATTGGATGGGGCACTTCTTCTTCTGGTCGGTCCCTGAGCACTCATGGGTCCTTAAGCCCTGGCGACATCGAGGCAACCATCATGATCCTCCTGCTTGATTATCTCTCCCCTCATTAGGTTTACCCACACACTTCCTTTGATGCAGTGGTCGTGGACCTAAAACCGAGGGATGAAGTGGTGTTAAAGTAGTTTCTCCGGCAGGATGAGGGGGTAGCGGGATGCGTTATTCTTACTATCGCCCGCCTGCTTTTAAGGAACTCTATGCTCTCCTTGTTGGGGTTCGGACTTCGTGATCCTGGTTGGTTTGAATCCTCGCGTTTAGCCCTTATTTTATGTTTGTTTGTCATTGTTGACTTGTGTTCTCTCGTTGGCAAGGTTCCATGTTGCTCATGTCTTGGCTTTTCGAGGGCTACATTCCGGCGGTCCCTCGTCATTTACAAAAATTTGAAACGGGTTCATCATCACACCGTCCTTTGAAGAGGTTGAGGTTCACTCCATTATCAGCCATCTCGTTTACAGGGGCAATCTATTCTGGCATCCGCCAAAATTCTTCCTTGGCTCCGGTGATGCATCACGACCTCTCACTATCACCGTGAGGGGGGACATTTCTATGGGCCCTGATGCGAGTGCGGGTATAAGACCCGTCGCCTTTCTGTGTTCCCTCTCCGGTGCCTCCTTGGTCTCATGTTCCCTGCGAAGGTTGGAGGCGGACTGCCATTGATGATCGAAGAGGTACCGATTTCTCTGACACACCTTATCATGTGCATAACTTTTCTTTTGTGTTTGGCCTTTCTGATTTTTTGCATGGGTATGCTTGTGCGACTTTGTTAGGCTTTCTAGAACTTCACGCTTCTCGAAAATGAGTTGCGCATCGCCGAAGACTGGGAACAAGCCATCTCAGAGAGGGCCAGTGAGCTACAAGCAGAGATGCTGTCACGCAGGACCTTATGGCGGAAACTTAATCTTTGGCGCGGAGAGAAGAGCTGGGGGCAAAATTTTCTTGACTCCGCTCGGAGCTGGATTCGGCGAGGTTCAACCTCGGAGATCGAGAGCCGGAGATCGTTCGCCTTCGTAGTGTGGTTGATGTCGCTCGGGCATGGGCCCCTGACACTAGGCCGACAGAGACTTCCACTAGCTTTCGGCTCCTCAAGGAGTCGCATGATGAGAACCATTGTATTCACGTGGAAGTGGCTACTCTGCACCGGAGGATAAAGGAGTCACATGAAGGGTCTCTTTAGGCATTGGACACCCCAATGTATCAGGGTCTCTTTACACCTATATTTGGTTTTGTCGCTTCAGGCTTGTTGTTTTTCTTCGTAACTTTGTATTTTTGTCGGCACGAGGCATACACACTCGGTTGACCGGAGGCTTCGCCTTTCCCAACCGCTCTGTTGAATCTCAAGGAAAAACTAGCGGGGTGCGATGATATCCAGTGGCCCGCCGCCAGCTGGCTATGCTCCGAGAACTTTCGGTCCTACAAATATTGCCTTACAGAGTAAGCCTTGAAACTGACGTGGGATGGTATTTGAGTCTCGAGGGCGCATCTTGTTGGACGTAAATCTCCATTCGGTGGGACGTAGGGGCGGGCATTCGGGTAATCAGTTCGGTTCCGATTCGGTTCCTCGGTACTTCGGTTCTTCGATTCCAGGCATATAGGATCCATAATGGGAACCGAATGATTTTCGGTTCGGTTCTGATTCGGGTCGGTTCGGATACTTAGAAGGAGAACCGGTTTGGAACCAAAAAAATTCGGGTTCGGTTCGGTTCCGGGTATTTTATCCAAACTACCTGAAAATACCTAAAAATACTCGAAAATATCTAAAATACCCGAAAATAATTAAAAAAAAAAAAAATATATATATATATAAATTGAAATAATACATCTAAATTGGTTATTTTTATCCGAACTATCCGAAAATACATAAAAATACCCGAACTAACCGAAAAATAACAAAGAAAAAGTAGTAAAATTTACCCAAACTACCCGAATATACCCAACCTAGAACCAAAATATCTATGGGTTAAGTTATGTTTCAGGTATTTCGGATACCCGTTCGGTTCTCGGTTTGGTTCCGGTTCGGTTTCGGTTCTTCGGTTCCAGACATATAGGATCCATTTGGATATTTTGAAAAATTGGTTCGGGTTCGATTCGGGTAATTTTGGTTCAGTTAATTTTGGTTCGGTTCCATTTCGGTTCCACGGTTCCTGATATTTTGCCCAGCCCTAATGGGAGGACCATGCCCCCGAAGGAGATGAAGGTTCCTTCTATGAAGACCGCTCCTCACCCATCCGGTAGTGAGCGATACAAGACACTTCCGCTGCATTTTGACTTTGACCCATTCGGCCAAACATGCGCCCGAGAGCGACAAAGAGTGCTTCAACGAAGATTGTTACCTTCGCCTCGGGATGGTCGGGTAGGTTTTCGTGATCTTTGATATTTTCTTCAAAATACTTCCATCCTCCTTTTCCTTTATAATGGAGCATTTTGACCTTCCCCCTTCTTCTAGCGCCAAACTGTTCGGGTCAGATTTTGGATCCTCCAGACAAGTAATCTCGCGGTCTTCAGTGTCGACCATTGCCACCATTGTGAATAGCAGGCAAACATAGGGTAGGAGATTGGTCCTATAGGGGAAGACTTATATTTTATCCGAAGTTGGTCCTTCCTAAGAGCAATAACGCGGAGTTGCTCTGGATGAGTAAATGACCTATACATATAACATCGTCAGGAATGGTCTCCGAGAAAGCAAGATGGGGTTACCCTCCCGAAGAGTCTCCGACGCCTAAGCCAGGAAGAAGGCCAGTTGTCGGACGAATAGCTCTCAGAGTGACTGTTCGACATAGTACTTGAGGTGCAGAATATGCGAGTAGAGAAACCAATGCAAAGGAAGAGTATTTCAAACGAGAACGAATAGAACCTACAGGGAAATGAGAAGATAAAAGCAAAAGATGAAAAACCCTAATGCATCGAGGTGAAATTTATAGGTCTAAGGGGAAAGGCCGAATGGCAGTCAAAACTCTTGGGGTTGTAGTGAAATGTGGAAGAAGTTCAAGGATCAAACCTGTAATTTCAACACCACGAGCAGTTAACCATGAAAGAAAATTTCATAATAGGGGCAGGTTCAGGCCCCTCATTAAAAGTATAACACAAAGTGACGCGCTGGATAAATCGCCAAACCACATAAAGATGGACGTTCTCTTCATGGGAGTCGTATGTAACATACAAATCATCGCATGCCACGTGGAAAATTTTGTCGAAACTTGACCACACAATAGTACGCGGAGAACCAAGGTGAGAGGTTAAGGCAGCATGAACTACACGTCATAGAAATAAGCGACTTATTCCTGGAAGACCTTCTCAACCAGAGATTATCCAAAAGTAGCACGTCAAGTTTTGGACCCTCCCGGGGATTGACTGGAAGGAAATTGACAGACTTTGTAGGCAATGCAGGAAAACAACTAATCCTTCATAAAGCAAACGAAAACAAAACCTTAAGATATCACGATAGCACATGCATTGCAAAAGGTACGCCTCAATTATTTACTTCCATGTATCCCCTCGGGGTCCTTGCTTCTTTGCTTTCGTGCGTCCCCTTCAGGTTCCTGTTTATTTACTCTCATGCATCCTCTCAGGGTCCTTGCTTCTTTGCTTGCTTGCATCCCCTCAGTGTTTTCTATTTATTTGCTTTCGTGCATCCTCTCGGGGTCTTTGTTTCTTTGCTTGCTTTCATCCCCTCAGGGGTCCTGTTTATTTTCTTAGATGCATCTCCTTGGGATCCTTGCTTCTTTTTTTGCTTGCATCCCCTCGAAATTCCTATCCATTTGCTTTCCTGCATCCCCTTGAGGTTCTTCTTTGTTTTTCCTTACACATCTCATGGCTCGTTACTTGCGCACCAATTTCTAAACATAACTTCTTCAACAAGCTCCCCTCAGATGTGCGCCCCCAAGTTGTTGTGCTCCCCTCGAGTTGCACGATCACCACTAACTATAGCCTTTTGCCGGCTCGTCCTCTGGGATACCCAAACCTCGCATGCTCTGTAAGGACTTGCGCGTCTAAAAATGATAATGTTTCTCCGAAAACATGAGGCAACCTCACTTGAGGATCCCTCTTTGGCCTCTATTAGCCTACCTCAATGTCCTTTCCCACGGAAGACATTGATAGTAAAAAACTCTCATACGCTCCCCCCACGGGGACGTATTATTCATGTTTCAACAAAACAAACAACCATCCACTGTGTAAGCATAACACGAGGATTGTCCAGGCAGTTCTCCGGCCAGGGTAACGCTCTCAGGAAACGTCTTTCTTACCACAAGTTGGTAGCATATGCTGTACATAGGAAACCCCCTACTCATGACGAGCATTGCGGGATCCTCATTATCCTTCTCATGACACCCTAAGGGTCCCTTGGCAGGTGTATATCGAGTCAAGCGTCAACGCTCAGTCTCGGTCCCGCAGCTAGCAGGGTGAATTTCCACATACAAAACTAGTAAGAAAGACATCACATCCCAACCTACTGAGCGAGAAGCGAGGTAAGGAGAGTCAATCCCTCTGGGGAGATGTCGCCCTTAACAAAAAGGGGACATGTCGTCCCTGTGAGAAACTACTATCACCTACTCTACCCTGTGCAGAAAGCATTACGGCCCCGGGAGGAATTATCGGGTAGCCCTCGACTAACAAACGGTTACTTAGGTGACGAGCTGGATAAGCATAACTCAGTGGAAGTGCGCCCCGACCAAGGCTAGTGACCCGATGGTACAGTCGAAAAAATCCCTTAAGTGGAAAATTCGTGTTCACCGCCCATAGGGCAATAATGTTTTAACCCTTATCATATAAACTAGTTTTTAGGAAGGAGAGGCAATATACATGCTAATAACAAAGAAGTCTTACTCTCTCCCTTTTTCCGCTTTTTCCGGGGGAACTAGCCGGAGAGTCGGGGTCAATCGGTTGAAGTGATTTCACACTCTTTAATAAGAAGACATCATGTTAACAAAGCAGGTTAACAACTCACTTTCCCAGCGCAAATACTGACATACTTCTCGATAAGCGCCAAAGAATGATGTTTAGCGCATGCAATGAACAGTTCGGGTAGGGTCCGCGTGTCATCGACCGGAGGAACGTACACATCATCAACCGCGAGAATTTGTCAAAGGAAATTAGGACAGATTTAAGATAAATAAAGCCTGATCTCGAAAAGGTACTCCACCAAAAGCTCAGGAAGGGGAATGTAAAGCCCACAACTAATAAAGTAAGAAGTGTAAGCGCAGCAAAAGCCACGGGGTACCCTTTCAGGATTCTCCAGGGCAGTTAGAATAATAAGTACCACTACCTCTGGAAAGTTATAGGATTCGCGAAGATCGGATAATTTCTTTATAGTACAAGTGATTTTCTGCCAGACACAGAATTGCGAAGGAGGACCCAAATCTACAGATAATGAAAGAAAAAAAAGGTTAGAGTTCAAAGAAAGAGAAGAGAAAACTTCGAAAGCACGCCAGAATGAATAGCTGCGAAGAGGGAAGTGAAAAGGCGAAAGATAGAAGACATCAAGATTTAGTGCAAATGAAAAAGTATTTAATCCCCTAAAAGGTCAAGATCATTTAAGAGATTAAGGGACTTATTGTTGGTGTATAAATCTCGGTCCAGTAAGAAAAACAGACTTAGGCCCAAGCTCAAGAAAACAATCTCGATCCAGGTCAAAGCCCAAGAAAATCACTCAGATGTAAGTTTGTAACCGAAGTGAGAGAAAATTAGGGAATTGAATGAGAGAATCAAGAGGTCTTAATGGCAAATCGGACCGAATAATGGTGGAGTAAATGACGAATGGAAGGACATAAGGAAGAGGAAGGAGTCAAGAGGAGGACAGTTCTCAATACACCATAATACACTCATACTTAGCACTAAAAATATTTATTTTCTCTTGATTCATTTGTATCATTTCTTCCCTGTTTCACCTCGGACTCAAGTCCTTTAATCATATTACTTATCCTTTTGATTATTGTTGTTTGTTTTTGTCTATCACTCGATTTCTTGCTATATAAAGACGAGCCAGATTCCTAAACCAAAATCTATTTCTAAATCGTGATTGTTGAACATTTCACACCAACAACATATATATATATATATATATATATATATATATTGGTTACATAATAACAAAAGTTTACAAATTTGCGTATTGTGATATAGATGGATTAAATTAAACTTTTATTATACGGATATATGTACATATATTTACTTTATATTATTTTTACAACCGATAAATTTTGATAATTAAATTTCACAAATTTTTTTCATAAAAAGTCATTCCGAGCACAACACGAACTAGAACTTAGTTCCCCAGTTAATAAACACGTAAAACATTACATCATACGGTGGATTTGGTTTATTTTTGTAGTGTGTCCTGACGTAAGCAATGATATAAATAAAAATAACTAAAAACATAAAGTAAACATGTTATTCGAAAGATGAGAGGTGAAACACTGAAATATAGACAATGACCAACTAAGATTTAAAGTCTCTATCTTATCCCCAGTCTATGTACAAACGCCAACTAAAGTCACACGTAGCAACAAATTATCTCATAGATGTCCACATAATCAAAACAATAAACATGAAAAGATATGTCATCTAACATGAAAAGATAGACGTATTACATACTTATATTGGTTTAACGAGAGTTTACAGTACGGCGTATATATTCCAGTACAACGACTCTAATAAAAGCATGAATAAAATAGTAAAGATAGACAATACAAACATGAGAAAAAGCGAGAAAGAAATAAGTTACGGTGAATGTCACTCCGACCTTGGAAAAAAAGCAAAAAAGAAATAAGTTACGGTGAATGTCACTCCGACCTTGGAATTTCGACTTTTTCATATTTCTAACGGTTTGAATAAATCCAGTTTATATATACATTTAAAGATGTGCTAATTCATTTGCAAACTCTAAAAATTATCTATTTCATATATGGATTAACTAATTTTGATAAATTTATATATTGATTGTTAACCGATGATGACGTGAATGCCACATCAGCTCTAATTTTTTAGTCAGTTGACATGTCATCTATCATATCATATTTTTTTAAAAATATTATTTGAGAAATAGTATCTTCGTCATCGGATGAGAGAATATTTGCATAGCTATTGCCTCCAAATTTTTTTAAGTTTTTCGTTCTCTTTGCTTTTTTTGGATCCCGAGCATGAAATTGTTGATTATGTAGGGCTGACTGATTTTGACTTTTGAGAGGGTGATGTGAACATCAGATTCAAGATCACTCAAAGAGAGGATAAGGTGATCCAAGTAGCTGAAGTGGTAAAAGACTACGAGACATGCCCAAGGAGTAGACACAAGCTTAGGAAGTTTAACACAATTAAAAAGAAATCACTAGACCTTAATTTGAGTGAAGATCATATAAAAGTTCTATTTGGTCAAGACATCCGACAGTTTAGTCGAGTGAATCCATCTGGTACGATGTCTGGACATAATTATGGTAGAGAAATCTACTCTTTGACCAAGCCAATTCTAATAGCGCATATAAACCTAAATCTGACATTCCAAACCCAATTCTGAAACATTCAAGTCATGATCCATCACTATATGAGTGGTTGACTCATCAGAGGGTCCATACCAGTCACGTCCCCAACAAGACCGACCAGCACCAAGCCATGACTTTGTATTTAATCCAATGGCTATATTTGGAAAGGCGTATCCCATCGTATTTCTGAAATTTTCAGAAAAGAGAAAAGATTTTAAAGACACACAAATCAGAAGGTTCAAAGGAAAGAAGAGTTATGGTTTTTATTAATTTTCCTTAATCGGATATATTCACAAATGGCCTTATCATTCCGAGTGGTTGGATACAACTAAGACATCATATTATATCAAGAAGAATAGGGGATCAACATTTGCCATATTAAACACACACGGCCGGATCCCTTCCTAACCAAGCTTTCATTTTTGTTTGCATCTCATTAAAGGCTAATGACCATATATTTTTTTAAAGAGAAAAAGTTAGTTTGGCACTAATTCATTGTTTTATTACTAGATTAGTGTTATGAATCCATTAGAAGTATATTAATTATAGGTCCATCTTAGATCCATGTTCTAGAATATTCTAAACTTACTTGTTCCTCAAGTTCTACTTGTTCTCCAAGTATTGTATTCCTATATATACTTTCTAGATGGAATAATACACATAACTATCTCTCAATCCCTTGTATTCATAACACGTTATCATCACGAAATTCTAGTCACCTGACCAAAACCCTAATCGACGTTATACTCATTTTCTGATGACGTGTCCACTCTGGCCGACACATCCGTTAATCTCTCCTCTGATTATTGACATCGCCTTTGTCTTCATCTCTCTCGTTGATTTATTGATGTATTCATCGAGGTAAGTGTTATTATTAATCATCATATATAATAGATATTCAATATAACGAGACATGGAATAATAATATGCTTTATTATTAAGATTGGTATAACAATTTATAATAATCGCCACATTTTCGTTATTGCTTTATGATGCAAGTTTGATTCTTCATTCTTTGATAATCTCAACTAGTTATTGCTTTGATTTCCCATGCTTCTTATTGATTTGTGTTCATGTTTGATAATTGGATTATTATGGTTTTACCTGTGCTCATATTTTAAAATTATCTATATTTCACACATCTTTTCTCATTATTTCGATTCATGTTTTTATTATAGTAATTTCTCCTGATTATTTATAAATAAATAAAAATTGGTTTCATCCGGGATTTGCACAGATTTTTCTGTTAGCAGATTTGCATTGGTTTATGTCATTGAGTTGAATACTGTTTTATCCGAAATTTACAGAGTAAGTATAATTTGAATTTTGCACATGCATGATTTTAACCCGAATTTTGCAGAGACATAAATATAACTCTGATTTTGCACAACTTAAATTATTAGAATTTCATACCAGTTTTGCACGAATCTGATTTTCCCACAGATTTTGCACAGTATAATCATACCATGAAATTATTAGGATTTTGCACTGAGTTTGCATTGTTCTATGCTTCTTGTTTGTTCTCATGTAGAGAATGATATTGCAATAGCAATTGTAACCCGGATTTTGGACATAACAGTTAAATCATTATGCTTTGTTCTCATGATCATGATATTTTCACATATTTGTCATCTGCTTGTTTGGTGAATTGATTGATTGAGAATCTAGTTTAATGGCATGATAGAAAAGCTAGTGAATTGTGATGATGTTAATAGGATTATTACTTAGTCTCAATTTAATGAGATGATCATAATAATATCTTTGTTCACCGTGAGATTCAATTCAAGATAGATGAACTTGAAGTTTCATCATCTCGCGGGGCGAATTAAAGAATCCCACGTAGAAAATAAGTGACACGTTCAGAAGATTATGTTCACTTCTTGACCATAAAAGATCTATAAGTTCTTCGGAGCAATTCTTACAGGAAGTGTGATCACCAGAATGTGATATAACCTAAAACTAGTTATGTGGAGAAAATATCACTGATGTAAATATGCTAGATAAGATATACTATACCTTTCACGCAAGTAATGTTGTCCTGAAGACACAATACCGTGAAAAGGGATTTAAGAGTATTCTGAACTTATATTTTGTATCTCTGTGGCTGAGCAAAATAATGAGATATTGATGAAAGTCATGAATCACGTCTAACTGATTTTGTTCCATTCCCTGAAGTGAATATGACATCTTATATAGGAAAGAAAAGGATCACACTAATAACACTAGCCAAGAAAGTGGCTATAGAAGTGATCCTGAATGTGGTGTGATATGGATATGGTCAAGGCCGAGGAGTTTCTTTGAAGAACTCATATTCCTACAAGAAGTAAAGATGGTAACAAACAAGAGATATTTCTCTCATCTGACGACGAGAGAATCTAGTGTGAGTACTATATCTGGTAGTATAAAGCTTACTGAAGGCTCTAGAAGAGCATATGTATTATTGCCTATGGGAACGGCTTTGGAAATCATTGATGTGTTATACTCTCCCAAGTCTGAACAGTTAAATGAATGTAAGATAGAATACATAACCCAAGTTGGGTATGTTGTTGATTCTGAGGTGGGATTCAATTCGAGATAGATTGACCTGAAGCGTCATCATCTCGAGGGGAGAACTAAAGAATTCCATATCCATAGTAAGTGGAACATCCAGAAGATTATGTCCATACTCAAAATAGACTTGATGAATCATTTATAAAGCAACTCCAAGAGATTTCAATTCCAACATTGTTGAGACAATAGGTGAAGGAAATGTTGAATACCTTCAAATCACGAGTATACTCAAGGCAGTAAAAGTATCTTGGAGAAATTACATGCATTCTCTACTAGATTATAACTACACAAAGATTAGTATAATGGAAATAAATAATATAGTAAACCAAAAGTTTACCGAATACTTCAATGTTTGACATGAGCCGGTTAGACCATTACGGTTCAATAATGATGACCAGAAAAATAAAATTCACCAAAGAAGTGGCTACTAAAGTGATCACCTCGGTCTCCGTTCTTCGACAACTCCCATCATTGGCTTCGAATTTTCCGGCTACGCTCGATTTCTAAGCTCTTGATCTCGTACCATGTCTATATGTTTTTGTCAAATTAATTTCTAAAATTTTCTATACAAGATTATAGGATTTCTATCATTATCATGTTTATTGCTTTTTCGACACATGCTTCATTATCAAAATCCATGCTTGATTATCATGGACTAAAGAAAGTAATTTTGATTATGATATCCCTTGAAGGGAGTAAATGATTAGCAATGAAGAGTAAACCAGGAGTTTACTAAGAAATTAAATGTTTATCTTAACCGGATTGGTCATCCTGGTTTAATGATGATGCAAAAAATAATGAAAATTATGTGGACATTCAGTGAAGAACATGAAGATTCTTCCTAATGATTTATTATATTTACTTGCTCAAAAGGCAATATGATAATATAGCTTTCACCAGTCAATAATTTGGACTATGTTAATTTTCTGAAATATATACAAGGAGATGGTTATGGGCTTATCACCCACTATGTGAAGATTTATATACCTTATGGTTATAATAGACGCATCGATTCAATGGACGCATTGATTATTGTTTATCCATTGGAACAATTGTTGAATATCCTGAAACTTATGTTCATACACAAAGTGGTTTAGCAGTATGAAGTCGCATCATGCCAATGAGTAATCATCAGTTCTCCCCATCATTATTGGTTTAGGGTCAAAAACCAAATAGTTCCCATCTGAAAAAATCTTTGAATGGGAAAAGTGCTCCACCACAGCGCTCTAAGATGGGATCCCAAAGGAGGATAAGAATATATGTTAGATATGATTGATAACTAAGTATCTAGACCCATCCAAGAAGGATTTATTTAAGGCTCGATTTGCAGACTCTCATTTTAATGAGTCAGTTTTCCAAACATTAAGGGGAGAAAGTAAACAGCTGGAGAAAGAGATAAGTAGAAATGAATTATCAATGATCCTCGGACTAAAGAATGTATATTAGAAGTCCAAAAGATAATTTAGCGTATTAATTGCCAGACGCATTTGTTGACCCAAATAGAGTGATGAAGTCACCTATACCAGCTGCATATACTCCAAATAAGAATTGATGTCCCAGAAGGACAATATCAAACTGCTATTGAGTCTAAAGATTGCATGAAGCGTGATAGACCGATTTGGTTCGAAATATAAGAATCCTCGGAAAAAAAAGAAAAAGGAGCATAAATTGAGAATGACCAGATCAAGGAAGTAAAGATTTTTGAAAGATCTCCAGAAGAGACTTAATGCTATCCAGAAGAGACCTTATACATGACAGAAAGAAATTCAGGTACTTGACAATGAAAAAAAAAAATCTAGCTAGTTATGCCATGTCTGAAATAAGATGGAACCGAAAAACAAATCGACATCGTAATATTTTTGCATGTAGTAAGCATTTGATATTATGAATAAGAAAGAGGATCATAAAAAAAGTCTATTGAAAAGTGTACACAAAGTAATGATTGGCCAAAATTGAAAGAAAGAAATAGACGTATAATTATAATCTCTTGCAAAGAAGTATTTGGACCAGTAGTCTGTGCACCTGAAGTGTAAAACCAGTGGAAGATAAATGAGTCTTTGTGTGAAAGAATAGTGAAAATAGTGATATTGTGAGATACAAAGCACATTTGGTTGAACAAGGATTATCACAAAGACAATGAATATATTATGAAGAGATATATTCTCTTGTGGTGGATGCAATTATTTTTAGATATCTTATAAGTCTGGCAATAAGAGATAGAACACTGGATAATGATATTTATATGCAATACTTGAAGGATATAATCCCTAAATGATTAATGATATCATGAGAATGTTTCTGAGAACTCTACTCGTTGGAATGAAAAGAAAATTTGTAGGATGGGGTATAATCATAAATGTGTACCCATGTTGATTTATCAAAAGATCAAAGAGATTCTTAATTTGAACATCATCGAAACTCTGACAGAGTTATCATAAGTAGTACGATGACAATAATATATGATAAATGACCATTGTATAATGATATTTATATGAAAGTCCCAGAAGGATTTAAACTGCCAGAAGCAAAATTCGTTCCCTGGAAATTTCAGGTATCACCAGATTTTTGTGAAAACAGTTTCTGTGAGAAACCAGATTCGTGCGAATCTCGGACAGAATCCATTTTGTGCGAACCTCGGGCAGAATCTGTTGCGTGCGAATTTCGGGCAAAACCTGAATATTACTGCATAAAATTAAATCTCTCTTTATGGATTAAAACAATAAGAGTGTATGTGGTATAATCTCCTCAGTGAGTACTTGCTAAGAGAAAGCTATAAGAATGACCCCATCAGTCCATGCATATATATAAGGAGATCTGGGAAAGGATTTGCTATAATTGCAGTGTAAGTTGATGATTTGAACATCATTAGAACTCCTGAAGAGGTTTATATACAGTGGAATATCTAAATAAAAGATTTGAGATAAAAGATCTTGAAAGATAAAATTAGCTTAAGATGTCCCAAATTTAACATCTAGCGAAAGAGATGTTATATTGAAAGGTCGTTGCAGGATTTTATATAAGAATACTCACATATATTTGGTCCTGCAGTACCACACTTAAACTGATGTTTAAGCAATTTATCGATCTCTTTCATGATTGAAAGATGAGATTTTGTATGATAAGAAGGAAAGGATGCTATTGACCAGAAGTCCAAATGATCTGAGAGATAATATGACAATCATATGAGTTTGTTCATTAAGGTTATGCTTATATTAATTTCCAAAAGATGGTATATATGTTCGGAATGCATCTCCTGAAGAAGATGCTTCCGACGGGGAGGAATATATATGATAAAGCGTGGTTGTACTCTTTTTTCCTTATCATAGTTTTTATCCCATTGGATTTTTCTATGACAAGGTTTTTAATGAGACAACAAAGAATACGCAAATGATAGACATTTAAGGAGGAATGTTATGATTACAATGATATATGAATGTCTATCAATCTCCCAAAGGAATGTCATACATTAATGATATCGAGAGAAACAAAGAGAATGATCAAGATGAATCATCTCAAAGACTCATGTTCTACAAATTTCAAGTGAAACTTTGGCGGACTTTTTTTTCCAAGACACTTCCCACTGCTACTTTCAAGAAACAAGTTCATCATTTGGGTGCGTCATCACAAAGACCTCAAGTTATGCACTCATCAGGGGAAGTAAAAGCGCGTTGCACTCTTTTTCCCTTAACCATGGTTTTGTCCCAATTGGATTTTCCTGGTAAGGTTTTTAATGAGGCAACATCTTATGCACATTAGGGAATATTTTTACTATAATTGCATCCAAGGGGAGTGTTATGAATCCATTAGATGGATGCCCATTATAGGCCCATCTTAGACCCATGTTCTAGAATGTTCTAGACTTACTTATTCCCCAAGTTCTACTTGTTCTCCAAGTATTGTACTCCTATATATACTTTCTATTCTTGATGGAATAATACACACAACTCTCTCATTCAATCCCTTTTATTCATAACAATTAGATCTTATTTTAATTTTATTACTAACGAGTTTTTGACGCCTATTTTACCTTCAAATCATTTAATAGTAAAAACCTTATTTACAATAATGCCATTATAATAATTTCCACCAAAAAAAAAAAATTACGATTTTGCCATATAAAAGACTTAATATACCTACGTCACATGAAGCAACTGACTATTTTTAGACAGATTTATTTCCTTTTGGCCACAAATTTACTTAATATTGACAGATTTATCAGTGTCTAACCGATTTATTTGACATATTTTTTATTTTTGGCCATAGATTTACTTAACTGTGACATATTTAATTAGCTTTCGATAGATTTTGTTTCCTTTTGGCCACAAATTTACTTAATTTGACAGACTTAATTAGTTTGTCACATATTTATTTCCTTTTAACCACAGATTTACTTACTTTTGACAGACTTAATTAGTTTGTAACATATTTGTTTTTCTTTAGCCACTGATTTACTTTATTTTGACAGATTTATTAGGATTCCATGGATTTGTTTTCTTTAGCCACAGATTTACATGATAAATTTGTTTTCTTTTGACCACAGATATGTTTTCTTTTGGCCATAGACTAGCTTATTTGTAGGTTAACCGAACCAAACCGTGCCGGCTAATCCAAACCGAACCATACCGGATAAACCGAACCAAACCGTTTAAACCGGACCAAACCGTACATTAAATTAAAAACAAAACCAACATCTCAAAATTAAACCTACATTAAACATTAAAAACGGAGCCGCAAATAATCGTCTTCCTCTTTTGTCACAAGTCATCGTCTTCTTCTTTTGTACATTTAAGGCTCATATCCTTCATTCCTTTTTAACAAAAACATGGGGCTCATTAATCTGGTTTGTGGTAAATGGATGTTTCAGAATAACAAATAGTTGTTCGGTGTTGATAACAAAAGAGGGAAAAAAATTATAAGAGCAAACGAAAGAACTTGTTTTGAAGATTTTGTTCGGATGGTGATTGAAGAGTACAAGATAGAGAAGCAACTTTACGAAGTAAAATTGAGCTACATGTTTCCTAGAAAGGTGTTGATGACATTACCCTAAAACACACCGCCTGTAGACGTCGAAAATCGTAGGCAATTTGACGGATATTTGGAGCAACTAAAAACCGAGCCGGTGCAACTCTGTGTCGAACTGAAAGAAAAAAGTTTGGTCCAGATGCGTGTCTAAAAAAATGAAAACGATGAAGACAATGAGAGGTTCGATTACTGTGATGATTCAAACAGAGGATCTTCAGGTGATGAGGACTTTACTCTATACGGAATGGTCCCTGAAGAAGAAGAGAATAAGCAAAATTCGCCAAGTACGAAGACTGGTTACACGTCGATGAACGCTCAGGGAAAAGGTACTAATCCTCATGTTAAGTTAGAAATATCCGCGCTCGATATATCTGTCGGACAACGTTTCAAGACGAAAGATGCATTGGAGACAAGGTTGAAGATTTTAACAATCGTCCACCAATTTGATTTTAAGGTAGAGACATATCAAGGCCAGACATGTTAGTTATTAAGTGCTGGGTAGAAGGCTGTACATGGAGAGTAAGAGCTACCCCAGTTGGAGATTCAACTCAATTTACTATTTGAGTGTACGTTCTAGAACATTCTTGTTCTGTTACAGAATGTTCTGCCCATGCCCGACAAGCGACTCCAGAACATTCTGCCCATGTTCAGTTATATATGGACCCTGTTGGAGGTGTTGATTCAAAAGTTCTCCCAAAACATGTTGGGGAAGCCTTAAACATGATATTTGGTGTCGAGTTTGGTCGTAATATTCTGACATATTTAACTCTACGTTTTTCTCTTTCTAGATTATTAGCATGTGGATTACAAGTTTTTCTTTTCAAATTTGTTACTAGATGGATTACTGGAAGGCCCATCAGACACTTTTATGTGCAAGAAATTTGGTTAGAGGTTCCGCAGAGAGTGGATACTCAGAGTTGCCTACATATCTACACCAAATAAGAAGAGTAAATCCAGGAACTTTCACACGTCTTGAAGTTGATGAATGCGATAGATTTAAGTATTTGTTCCTTGCATTTGGTGCTAGTATAGTTGGATTTCCCGTCATGAGAAAGGTAATTGTCGTGGATGGTACGTTTCTTCAGGCAAAATATAAAGGGACACTACTACTCGCAATAACTCAAGATGAGAATATCCAAATATTTCCAGTTGCTTTTCCAGTCGTCGATACCGAAAATGATGAATCTTGGGAATGGTTTGTCCGACAGCTTAGCATTGTGATTCCTGATGACGAAGAACTTGCAATTATTTATGATAGGCATATAGCTATTGGAAATGCTATCGGGAAGGTTTATCCTAAGTCTAGTCGCGGAGTTTGCACATACCATTTATATAAAAATATTTTGGTAGGTTTCAAAGGCAAAGATGTGTTTCGTTTGGTTAAAAAAACAGCAAACGCTTTTAGAATGTCAGATTTCAATACCATATATGATGAGATCCGATCGTTGAATCCAACCCTACATAACTATTTAGAAATAGCTGATGCACGAAAGTGGGCTCGTGTGCATTTTTCTGGTGATAGATACAACTTAACGACAACAAACATTGCAGAGTCAATCAATAAAGCGATTTCAAGTTCGAGAAGTTTGCCAATTGTACGACTTTTGGATGCGGTCTGGTTAATGATGACAAGATGGTTTACAGAACGGAAGACTGATGCGGGAGCAATGAAGACGAGACTCTCTCGTGGGGTTGAGAAACTGTTAGAGGTAAAATTAACACCCTTTCTCCATTATTACCTTGTAACTTTATATAGAAATTTGTTGTAATGTAGTTGTTTCATTTATTTCAGAAACGTGTACCACATGCTAAGTCACTTACGGTACAAGCAATCGATTTACATCATGCACAAGTTACTGGTGGAACGTCTCTTTATGTAGTTAATTTGACTGAGAGTAAAATGTACTTGTTGTCGATTTGATATGGAGAAATTACCATGTGTGCACGCAGTTGCCGCAACGGAAGCCCTTAAGAAATGTTGCATCTCTTTGTGTCATCGTTATTATCACAACAACTACTTGTGCAACGCGTATTCAACTTCGATAATGCCAAGGGATGCTGCTTCGCCTGTTCCAGATCATGTCACTACGAAGGTGTGTTTGCCTCCAATAGTACATACACCGCCTGGGAGACCTAAAAAATCAAGAGTCAAATCAGCATTGGAGAAAGCCACAGACAAAAAACGACATAGAAAAGAACACACATGTTCTAGATGTCATCAAGCTGGTCATAATTGTAAGACATGTAAGGTTCTGATTTATTTTTTGGATGATTGAATATCTTTAGGTAGTTTTAGTTTATTTTCCAAACATTTGTTTCATTTTACTTTGATTTCCCAAACGCTGTTTAATTTAACTCGGATTTCCCATTCAAATGAGATGTTGTTAATTGAGAGTGAAGTAACAATAGTTTCAACCAAGAGGATGTTTCCTCAAAACGTGCATAATGCAGTGAAAAAAAAGAAGACATAAATTGTGTATTAGAACACCTCTTCATAAAATGTACAAAATGTGCATAATGCAATCAAATATGAGACTAGTAAATAAATAAAAAAGTTACAATAGTTTCAACCAAGAGGGTATTACTCAGAGCCTTATCTTCCTTGAAGCTTCTGCTTTTGTCAAAAAAATTCCAGTTAAACGCGGTAATCTGATGTGATCATGGAGAGCAGCAAGGACAATGAAGAGGAGACATTGCTTGTACCAGTTGGACCAATGACAAGGTCACGAACCAAGTAGCTAAGAGAAGCACTTAACGGGCTGATTTATGATATTCTGGACAAGGAAAGTATTCAAAAATCTATTGGGGATGATATCTATCAAGTCCAGCCCATTTTAAGCCTATTATCAAGTCAAGAATGCCCAGAATAAATGACTTATATTTCTGGCCCAAAAGAGTGACGAAAATCAGGTGAAGAGTCATTCAAACTTTCATTTATTTCAGTCCTAAGTAGTTATTGTTTCTATTTTCGAGTTTGTTTTGTTTTTACCACATTTTTCTGTTTAAATACTCTTGTAAACACATCTGTAGAATCATCCAACTTTTTAATCAAACAAATTCGTTTTCTTTTGTGAGAGTGATTCTTATTCAGTTCCTTGTGAACTTTTCGATTCTTCGGTGTGTAATATCCATAGTGATCAACCGGTTTATCAAGAGTTTTCCATCCCTCTTGTGTGGCCATTCACTAACTAAAGTCTGTTGTCTGCGGTGTAAGATAGTTCAGGTGGTGAGTTTAATATACTCATTATTGGGGCTACCTGCAAACTTCATTCTAAAGTTCCACCGCCTTGATTTGCTTGGAGCGTTTAAGATAGTTCAGGTGTTGAGTTTAATATACTCAATATTGGTGCTACACGAATCCAACTGAAGCCAAGGATTATCCAATCTACCACCTTTGAGAAAAGCTTCCTTGGGTATTCTGCATCATCTGGTATCAAAGCGTATCTCTAAGTTTGGTTTATCCTGTTATCATTTTATTTGTCTGTTCATCTTCTTTTCTTCCAGTTTTCTTTTTTCTGTTCGTTTTTCATATCTGAAAATCCAAAAAAAAAAAAAAAAGATAAGAAGTTCTGGATTGTTTTTGCATTCTAAAAATTTCTTATTCTATCATTTGTGTTGTAAAAAAAAAACTTGTGAGCAATCTGTTCTTTGAAGTTCCACCTAGACTCGCTTCGTTACTACGATCTCTTTGGTATAATCTTTTGATTTACTACGGGGAAAGCATTCTGGAGTGTTTTGGTTAGTTCTATAAGAACTCTTTAAGGATCACTAGAGAGGAAAAAGGCAGAGTGTGTGAGAACATCAGAGGGTAAAAACCAATTGAGTGAAACACTTGCTGAGTGAAACACTTGAGAGTGGTGAGGATTTTTTTTTATAACACTGTTTTGCAGGTTTAATCCTATCTAACCATGAAGACAACAACAACAACAACAACAATAACGATGAGGAGATCCAACAGGAAGCCATTCCAAATCTTCAAGTTCAAGCCCTGATGGGAGAAATGCGGAGGCTGATGAGGGATGGGTCGGAAGCCGTTCATCAGAGGTTGGATCGTGTTCAAGAAGAGACACAGCAAAGGCAGCCACAAAATTTGCCTAATTTGCCTAGAAGAGAAAGATTTCAACCAAGACAAGCAAGGGCGCTGATTTTAATGAAGCAGAGGCTGAATATTACAACCATGATGACCATTCATCAAAGGAGAGCATTAGGAGACCACAACGTGCTAGAGGAGCAAGGGATCGAACTGATAATTTGGGCAGTCTCAAGTTAAAATTCCATCATTCCAAGGGAGGAACGATCCTGATGCATAGCTAGAGTGGGAAAAAAGATTGAGCTCGTTTTTGATTGCCAAAACTATTCCGAGAACAAGAAGGTACGAGTTGCAACCATTGAGTTTTGTGATTATGCTATTAATTGGTGGGATCAGTTGGTGACAAACAGGAGACGGAATGATGAGTATCCCATCAATACATGGGCTTAAATGAAGGCTGTAATGAGGAGACGGTTTGTGCCCAGCCATTATCACCGAGAGCTACACCAAAAGTTGCGAATGTTGAATCAAGGCAATCGAAGTGTGGAGGATTATTTCCAGGAGATGGAGATCCTCATGATGAGAGCAAACATTGAAGAAGACAGAGAAGCTACCATGGCAAGGTTTTTAAATGGCTTGAATTGGGAAATTTAAGACAGAGTGGAAATGCAACATTATGTGGAGTTAGAGGATATGTTGCATAAGGCTATTTTGGTTGAGCAGCAGCTCAAGAGGAGGGGTAGTACACGTCAAAACTTTGGTTCTAGTTCATCCGCTATGAAACCGGGCTATTCTAAGGAGGAGAAGACAGCCCCAAAATTAAAGTTCGAAACAAAACCTTCCACTACCAGCCATGAAAATAGAGGTAAAACTGAATCTTCTAATGCACGTAATCGTGATGTGCAATGCTTTAAGTGCCATGGCAGGGGTCATTATGCCAATGAATGTTCCAATCGGAGAACAATGGTGCTTAGAGATGATGGTGAGATAGAAACTGAAGAAGAAGTAGAATCTGATTCTATGCCATCATTAGAAGACGATGTTGAAGAACTTCCTGCCAAAGGTGATTTATTGGTTGCAAGAAGGTCTTTGAGCGTGCAAGCTAAGGAAGAAGAGAATGTGCAGCGTGAGAATCTGTTCTATACAAGATGTCACATTCAGGACAAGGTGTGCAGTCTGATTATTGATGGAGGGAGCTGTACCAACGTGGCTAGCACTACTCTAGTGGAGAAATTGGGATTAAAAACCAGGAAACATTCAAAGCCTTACAAACTACAGTGGTTGAATGATAGTAGTGAAGTTAAGGTGACAAGGCAAGTTCTGATTTCGTTTAGCATTGGAAAATATGAAGACGAGGTGCTGTGTGATGTGGCTCCAATGCAAGCAGGTCATGTACTGTTGGGAAGGCCTTGGCAATTTGATAGACGTGTGAATCATGATGGATACACAAACAAGCACACGTTTGGATACAAAGGCAGAAATTTTACGCTTGTTCCTATGACTCCACAAGAGGTTTACCAAGATCAGTTACAACTGCAACAAAAAGAGGAGCAACAAGCTTTGAGTGATCCAAACGCTTACCACCAAAAAGAGAGAGAGTTTGAGAAAAACCCAGAAAAAGGCATGTGAGAGCAAACCTGTGAGGAAACACACAAATTTCTTTATCAGGTCTTGTGAGATAAAGAGAGCTATGTTTTCAAAATAGCCAATGTTTGTACTACTGTACAAAGAGGCTCTTTTAAACTCTAATGATCTTGACCCTGTTTTGCCTAGTTGTGTTATTTCTTTGCTGCAGGATTATGATGATGTCTTTCTAGAAGATACACCTCATGGTTTACCACCAATTCGAGGGATTGAGCATCAGATTGATTTTGTACTAGGAGTATCCATTCCTAACCGGCCAGCCTATAGGACAAATTCAGAGGAGACAAAAGAGTTTCAAAGGCAAGTTAGTGAGCTGATGGATAAGGGGTACATCCGAGAAAGCATGAGTCCATGGCTGTTTCAGTTCTGCTAGTTCCTAAGAAGGATGTGACTTGGAGGATGTGTGTTGATTGCAGAGCCATCAATAACATCACGGTAAAGTATCGACATCCCATTCCTCATTTGGATGATATGCTTGATGAGTTGCATGGTTCATGTGTATTTTCTAAGATTGATCTTAAGAGTGGTTATCACCAGATTCGCATGAAAGAGAGTGATGAGTGGAAAACTGCTTTTAAAACAAAACATGGTTTATATGAGTGGTTAGTGATACCTTTTGGTTTAACTAATGCACCAAGCATGTTCATAAGATTAATGAATCATGTTTTGAGATCATTCATTGGAATTTTCGTGGTTGTGTACTTTGATGATATTCTGGTCTATAGCAAAAAATTTGAAGATCATGCTGAGCATTTGAAATCTATTTTAGATGTTCTGAGAAAAGATAAGTTATTTACTAATCTGAAAAAGTGTACTTTTTGCACAGATAATCTTGTGTTTCTAGGCTTTGTTGTGAGTGCACAGGGTATACAGGTTGATGAAGAAAAAGTAAGGGCTATTCGAGAGTGGCATAGTCCAAAGACTGTTCGAGAAGTGCGAAGTTTTCATGGTCTTGCTGGTTTCTATAGAAGGTTTGTTAGAAATTTTAGCACCATTGCTGCCCCGCTCACGGAGGTGATCAAGAAAGATGTAGGATTCGAATGGGGAGAAGCTCAAGAAGAAACATTTCAGCTGCTGAAAGAGAAGCTCACTAATGCACCTTTATTGTCTTTACCTGATTTTTCAAAGACTTCTGAAATTGAGTGTGATGCTTCTGGTGTAGGAATTGGAGCTGTGCTGATGCAGGAGAAGAAGCCAATCGCTTACTTTAGTGAGAAACTGGGTGGAGCAACCTTGAACTATCCTACTTATGACAAAGAGCTTTATGCTTTGGTCAGGGCTTTGTAAACATGGCAGCATTATCTATGGCCTAAGGAGTTCATAATTCACACTGATCATGAGTCCTTAAAACACTTGAAAGGCAAACAGAAGCTGAACAAACGTCATGCACGTTGGGTTGAATTCATTGAGACATTTCCTTATGTCATCTGATACAAGAAAGGTAAGGAAAATATTGTGGTTGATGCATTATCAAGAAGGTACGCTTTACTTTCTACTCTTGATGCTAAGATACTTGGTTTTGAACACATCCAAGAATTGTATTCTTCTGATCTTGATTTTAAAGATGTTTATCAATCTTGTGAAAAGTTTGCACATGGGAAGTTCTTTAGGCATGAAAACTTTCCGTTTCATGAGAATAAACTGTGTGTGCCTAACTGTTCTTTGAGAGACCTTCTAGTTAGGGAATCACATGGAGGAAGACTAATGGGACATTTTGGAGTTGCCAAAACGTTGAGTATTTTGCAGGAGCATTTCTTTTGGCCACACATGAAAAGAGATGTGTAGAGAATCTGTGGCAGATGTGTAACTTGCAAACAAGCTAAGTCCAGAGTACAGCCGCATGGTATGTATACTCCTTTGCCTATTTCTACTGAACCATGGACTGATATTTCAATGGATTTTGTGTTAGGACTTCCTAGGACTAAGAAAGGAAGAGATTCTGTCTTTGTGGTTGTTGATAGATTCTCTAAGATGGCACACTTCATTCCATGTCATAAAACTGATGATACTTCACATGTTGCTGATTTTTTCTTTAGAGAAGTTGTTCGATTGCATGGCATGCCTAGAACCATTGTTTCTGATAGAGATGTTAAGTTCTTAAGCTACTTTTGGAAAACTTTGTGGGCTAAGTTAGGAACTAAGTTGTTGTTTTCAACTACTTGTCATCCTCAAACTGATGCTCAAACTGAAGTAGTGAATAGAACTTTATCCACTTTGTTGTGTGCTATCATTAAAAAGAACATCAAAACTTGGGGAAGATTGTTTGCCGCATGTTGAGTTTGCTTATAATCATGCCGTCCATTCTGCTACTAAGTTTTTACCTTTTCAGATTGTGTATGGTTTTAATCCCTTGACTCCATTGGATTTATCACCTTTACCTTTCAATGATCGTGTGAATTTAGATGGAAAAAGAAAGGCTGAAATTGTTAAGCAGATTCATGAGAAAGCAAGTCTGAACATTGAAAAGAGGACTGAGCAGTACCAAAAGCAAGCAAACAAAGGGCGAGGCAAAGTGATCTTTGAGCCTGGTGATCTAGTATGGGTTCATATGAGGAAGGAACGTTTTCCAGCCCAAAGGAAGTCCAAACTGATGCCAAGGACAGATGGTCCATTTCAAGTCTTAGAGCGGATCAATGACAATGGCTACAAGCTAGATTTGCCAAGTGAGTATAACATAAGTTCTAACTTCAACGTTTCTGACTTGATTCCTTTTGATGTAGGTGAGCCTGATTTGAGGTCAAATCATTTTCAAGTGGAGGGGGATGATGTGATCATGGAGAGCAACAAGGACAATGAAGAGGATGCATTGCTTGTACCAGTTGGACCAATGACAAGGTCACGAACCAAGCAGCTAAGAGAAGCACTTAACGGGCTGATTTATGAGATTCTGGACAAGGAAAGTATTCAAAAATCCATTGGGGATGATATCTATCAAGTCCATCCTATTTTAAGTCTATTATCAAGTCAAGAAGGCCCAGAATAAATGACTTATATTTCTGGCCCAAAGGAGTGACGAAAATCAGCTGAAGAGTCATTCAAACTTCCATTTATTTCAGTCCTAAGTAATTATTGTTTCTATTTTCAAGTTTGCTTTGTTTTTACCACATTTTTTTCTGTTTAAATACTTTTGTAAACACGTCTGCAGAATCATCCAACTTTTTAATCAAACAAATTCGTTTTTTTTTTGTGAGAGTGATTCTCATTCAGTTCCTTGTGAACTTTTCGATCATTTGGTGTGTAATATCCGTAGTGATCAACCGGTTTATCAAGAGTTTTCCATCCCTCTTGTGTGACCATTCACTAACTAAAGTCTGTTGTCTGCGGTGTAAGATAGTTCAGGTGGTGAGTTTAATATACTCATTATTGGGACTACCTGCAAACTTCATTCTAAAGTTCCACCGCTTTGATTTGCTTAGAGCATTTAAGATAGTTCAGGTGTTGAGTTTAAGATACTCAATATTGGTGCTACACGAATCCAACTGAAGCCAAGGATTATCCAATCTACAACCTTTGAGAAAAGCTTCCTTGGGTATTTCGCATCACAGTCCCACCTCGTCATAAATCTTAGCCGCTAGCTTCCGTTGCAGTTGTGGAATGTTCCTATCATTCAACCCTTCAAAAGTACAACCGATTGCAAGGCACTCGATGTACTTTATAGCATACACACCACAGTCTCCAGGTTATCATTCTGGGGAACATTTTTCAATCTTCGTATGGCAAACTGTTTATCACTCCTCTTCCGAACACAAGTAGGCACCATTGTGTTCAAAATCATAGGAACTGATATGATCATGGGAAGCAGCAAAGATGTGAGGTTCGGTTTCACCCCACTAAGATCAACATAAATTTAACTAAGTATAGAAAATGGACGACCATGACAAGCTCAACTTATCACGAACCGAGTCCAAGAAGCCATGTAGGACGAAACCCATAAAGGATTTGGAAAACCAAGCCGTTGAGCTAAAGAGCTCGGATCGATTCGGCAACATACTAAAGAGATCGGTTCGGTGATGAAAAACAAGATCTTTGAGTCAGATTTCCAATAGAGTTGGGAATCATATCATTTGGAGCTGAGGTTGGCAAGATGCACCTGATTTACTGAAGACATATCAATATGTGCTCGTCATACCCGAGCTGATCCAAAAAGGACTCAGTGTCACTCGAGCCGAAATTTGGTCAGAAGATAGATGATTGAGTTAGATTTCATCCAAAAGAAGTTTTAAGTCATTTGGATCAACGATCAGAAAGTTACACCAATTATCGTGGAGATGTATCAATCTTGGCTCGCGCATCCCTGATCCAAAAAGGGCTCGGTGTCACTCGAGAAGAAGGCAACCCGAGCCGAAATTTGGTCAGAAGATAGATAATTGAGTTATATTTCTTCCAAAAGAAGTTTGAAGTCATTTGGATCAACGATCAGAAAGTTACACGAATTATCATGGAGATATATCACTTTTGGCATGCGCGTCCCCGAACCAAAAAGGGCTTGGTGTCAACCGAGAAGAAGGCAACCCGAGCCAAAATTTTGTCAGAAGAGAGATGATTGAGTTAGCTTTCATCCAATAGAAGTTTGAAGTATTTGGATCAACGATCAGAAAGTTACATCAATTATTGTGGAGATGTATCAATCTCGGCTCGCACATCCCCGATCCAAAAAGAGCTCGGTGTCATTATAGAAAAAGGCAACCCGAGCCGAAAATTGGCCACAAGATAGATAATTGAGTTATCTTTCATCCAAAAGAAGTTTGAAGTCATTTGGATCAACGATCAGAAAGTTACACCAATTATCGTGGAGATGTACCAATTTCGGCCTGCGCGTCTCCGAACCAAAAAGGGCTCGGTGTCACCCGAGTAGATGGCTACCCTAGCCGAAACTTTGTCACAAGATAGGTGATTAAGTTATCTTTCATCCAAAAAAAAGTTTGAGGTCATTTGGATCAACGATCAGAAAGTTACACCAATTATCGTGGAGATGTATCAATTTCAACCCACGGCAGAGTGGATCGGGTGTCACGACCCATGGTACAGCAGAGTGGATCGGGTGTCATGACCCACGGTACAGCAGAGTGGATCAGATCTCACGACCCACGGTACAGCAGAGTGGATCGGGTATCATGACCCACGGTACAGCATAGTGGATTGGGTGTCACGACCCACAGTACAGCAGGGTGGATCGGGTGTCACGACCCACAGTACAGCAGGGTGGATCGGGTGTCACGACCCACGGTACAGCAGAGTGGATCGACTGTCACGACCCACAGTACAGCAGAGTTGATTGAGTGTCACGACCCACGGTATGGCAGAGTGGATCGGTGTCAAGACCCACGGTACAGCAGAGTGGATCGGGTGTCACGACCCATGATGCGGTAGAATGGATCGTGTCCCCCAATCCGTGACAAAGCAAAATGGATCGGGTGCCACGACCCGCAATAATGCCACCCGAACCATGAACCACGACGCCACCCGAACCGTGAACCTTGGTGTCACCCGAGCCGTGAACCATGGTGTCACCCGAGCCGTGAACCATGGTATCACCCGAGCCGTGAACCATGGTGTCACCCGAGCCATGAACCATGGTGTCACCCAAGCCGTGAACCATGGTGTCAATCGAGCCGTGAACCATGGTGTCACCCGAGCCGTGAACCATGGTGTCACCCGAGCCGTGAACCATGGTGTCACCCGAGCCGTGAACCATGGTGTCACCCGAGCCGTGAACCATGGTGTCACCCGAGCCGTGAACCATGGTGTCACCCGAACCGTGAACCATGGTGTCACCCGAACAGTGAACCATGGTGTCACCCGAACCATAAACCATGGTGTCACCCGAACCGTGAACCATGATGTCACCCGAACTGCTCAGCCACTGCCATCTGAGCCAAAGCCTAAGGAAAAGGAGTTGGGCCGAGCTGAGAAAATGAATGTGTGGACCGAGACAACAAGCCCACGAGCATAAGTGGACCGAACCTGGATAAGAAGCCTAGTAGGCCGAGCCGACTTAAGAAAGGAAAACACCCGAAGAAACAGAAAATCTTCCTTATATCTTAGGAATAGGTTTGGCCGACTCTGGCTTGTATATATACTCATGTACACCCTTAGAAAAGGGGATCCGAAATTTTATCTAGCAAAACTCTGTACTTTTACTCTCATACGAAAAGCTTTCTAAACAGCTTAATAAAATACCATCTTTGGATCTCTGTTTGTGTTCTTGGTGGCTTTTACTCAGAAATTTCATCTCTCTCAATTAACCCTTGACAAATTCGATTGGCGTGGATTTACACTCCCACAAAAGACAAGGCATGTTTATATGATGAGGACATCAAATCTGAATGTGGGAGCAAAACATCTAACCAGGACTTGCAACTTCATGGCCTTGGATTTAAGAAGAGTAAATCTTAATTGGAGTATTTTTAGCCCAGAAACAACAAGAAAAGAGAGAATTTCGTCCAGATTCAAAGCAGCATTTATTTAAGTGTTTTTCTCTCTCTTACATGCAATTTATAGTTTGAAATGTTTCCCTAGATGCTCTGCATGTTAAGCTATTTTTTTGGATGTTTTGATGTATTTCCTCTATATAATGAGGCTTATTTCATGAATAAAAGTAGGGAACCTTTTTTATTTTTGGAACCTTTGAGAGTGATTCTCATTTTTGTCAATGGTGTGTAATATCCATTGATATGATATTTGGTGCGTAATATCCATTGATAAACCCGGTAAATCAAGAGCCTTCCGCAACTCTTGTGCGACCATTCGATCCACCGATCCGTCTTGGTGCATCATATCCAAGGGATCAACCAGTATATCAGGAGTTTTCCGCAGCTTCTGTGCGACCATTCAATCCACTGTCTTGTTCTTGAAGTGTAACAGCTTCTTTGAGTCAAGGATTATCCCTTTTGCCAACTTAGAGTGACGAATCCTTGGGAGATTTGTATCATTTGGTATCAGAGCACCATTCTAAGTTTGGTATTTTTATCATTCTATCTATTCATCTTCTAAATCTGTTCATCTTCTAAAAATCTGTTCATCTTCTTAATTTGTTCATCTTCTTTCGATCATCTTCTACCCGTTCATCTTCTTCTCTTTTTTCTTTTTTTCTATATGTTTTATTTTCATTTATGAAAATCCGGAAAAAAAAAAAAGAGGATCAAAGAAGTTATGGTTGTTTTCCAATCCTAAATATCATCTTGATCATTTGTGTTCAAGTTGTTCTTTCTTTGGAAGAGCAAGATTTGAGGACAAATCTTTTTCAAGAGGAGTATGATATGATCATGGGAAGCAGCAAAGGCAAGGCATGTTTATATGATGAGGACATCAAATCTGAATGTGGGAGCAAAACATCTAACCCGGACTTGCAACTTCATGGACTTGGATTTAAGAAGAGTAAATCTTAATTGGAGTATTTTCAGCCCAGAAACAGCAAGAAAAGAGAGAATTTCGTCGAGATTCAAAGCAGCATTTATTTAAATGTTTTTTTCTCTCTTACATGCAGTTTTTAGTTTGAATTTTGTTCCCCTAGAAACTCTGCATGTTAAGCTATTTTATGGACCTTTTTGATGTATTTCCTCTATATAATGAGGCTTATTTCATGACTAAAAGTAGAGAACCTTTTTTATTTTTGGAACCTTTGAGAGTGATTCTCATTTCTGTCAATGGTGTGTAATATCCATTGATCTGATCTTTGGTGCGTAATATCCATTGATAAACCCGGTAAATCAAGAGCCTTCCGCAACTCTTGTGCGACCATTCGATCCACCGATCCGTCTTGGTGCGTCATATCCAAAGGATCAACCGGTATATCAGGAGTCTTCCGCAGCTTCTGTGTGACCATCCAATCCACCGCCTTGTTCTTGAAGTGTAACAGCTTCTTTGAGTCAAGGATTACCCCCTTTGCCAACTTAGAGCCACTTATCCTTGGGAGATTCTTATCATTCATGATGTGAGAATGGATGGCTCTAAAGACATAGAGCAAGGAACGGATCATGAAGATATGAACGAGCAAGGAGCTAAGAAAGAACTAGAAGTAACCATTGGACCAATGACTCGTTCCCGGACCAAGCATTTCACCAAAGCCATTGTGGTCTTACTTCATCAAGTCATGACCCGAGATGATCACTTGAGGTATGGAGGTTGTGTCAAAGCTAGATTGGTTTCGATACAAGCTCAAGATGATCAACAAATGGGCATGTGTTCCATTTGTACTCTTTTTCTCTTCTCTTCGGTTTTGTCCCATGGGGTTTTCCGAAGAAAGGTTTTTAATGAGGTAAGTGGTTCACATTTTCTCATTACCCATTTGTTGATCCAGATCAAGGCCTATATGTTCATCAAAATCAAGATCAAGGCCAAGGCCCATTATCAAGAAGAATTTCGTGGCCAATGAAGGAAATGGAGTTGAAGAGTCATTTTGTAATTCAAACTTTGTTTTAATGTTTTTGTGTGATTTTCGAGTTGTGCTTGTTCCGAGATTTGTCTCTTCGGAACTCGCTTCTTCTTCTTCTTCTTCCTTCTCTTTATATTTTCTCCTAAACCTCATTGTTAACCTATCTACCTTTTTATTCTCAAACTTTTAAGATTAGATCATTGATCAATTTTTGTTTGTCGAATCTCGATCTCTTAAGGCTCATCAAAGGGTCTTCCGCAACCCTTCGTGGCGTCTATCGATTCATATCACCTCGATCTTTTCTTGTTTGTCGAGTTTAGTTCGAGTTCATCATCCCATCCATCCTATAACTTCTCTGTGGTGAAACTGGGGCCTTATTCCTCACCAGGATCACATCAAGTGGTATCAGAGCACCACCTAGAAGTTAAGTCATTTTCTGTCTGACCTTGTTTCGATTTTTCTAAATTATTGGTGTGTGATAAAATTGCGAAATTAATTGATTTGGAACCTAGGATGAATCTAGTATTTGTTAAAATTGTTTCTGGAATTTTTGAAAGTGTTTTGATAATTTTTAGTGACCGATCATCTACTCCAATCGGGATTAGGGTTCTTCCTGAGATCTTGTGTCATACGAAGGGTCATTTGTGTTTTTGTTATCAAAATAACTCTTTACTGGTTAGTGTTGTGTTGTTTATCAAGCAGAGATGTCCAAGCATGATGAGGAAATAATCAACAACCGCAACAAGCTCCTCGTTGAAGCGATTTCAGCAAAAATGAAGCAAGTGTGGGATAGCAAAATGGATGCACTTCGTCAAGGACTTCGTCAAAAGCAGAATAGAGCACGACAAAGGAGGGAACAATAGCTTAATCCCAAGCCACTAGACAACACACTGAGATCAACACGGAGCAGCCCACAGAAAACCTCTCACACCCCCAAATCTAAGTTTTATTTTTATTCTGAATTTCAACCTCCTAATGTGCTTCAACTCTATAAATTTTAAAGAAAAGAAAACTACTTAGAGTGGGAAAAAAACATGGAGAATTGGTTATACTACCACCGCATCTTGAGAAAAGAAAGATTAGCTTTTGAAATTAGCCAACTCACCGGAGGCGCTTATAAATGGTAGTTGCAAGAAGTTGATGATCACTGGTATTACAAAGAGCCAACTCTCACCACTTGGGAAGATCTTAGGGAACTAATAAGGGATAAGTATGCACCAAAGGGTTTAGTACCAAAAGAAGCTTACAGCCCATAACCAAAGAAAGTACCCAAGCACGTTCTTAATGAGAAAATGGAGGCTAATTCAACATCTCCACCAAAGAAGGCCACAGAACAAGTTGTAGTTCACAAGCAAAGAATAAATCCATCACTTGAATCAAGTAGTGAACCGAAGCAATGTAAGTCGTTTAATCTTTCAAAATCCAAGCCAGTCACTTGTTATAAATGTCGTAAGAAAGGATATTTTGCTGCAACTTGCCCTAAAGAACACGAGCTTAATATCAGTTCATTAGCATCAAAACTAAGCTCACCAAACTCAAGTATTGAAGTAGTTAATCAAGCTTTAGAAAATTCCAGTTCTTGTATGATTCACTTGGTCTTGTCAAAGGATGTTTATTCAGGTCATACTATGGAGCATGAGATTGACAAAGCTGAAGGAAGCACAATAGAGAAGAATCAACATTCGGTGTCAACCTCTTCACAAGCTTTCCAAGCTGAAATGTTACCAACCATCTTGCGTGTTACTCATGAAAGTTTAGCTTGCGAGTTTATTCGGTATTGGGATAATTTCACATTCACTCGTAGTTTCAAACAACCTGTTTTGAATGTTGGAAGTTTGAGTATAATGCACTTGATTTTGTCCTTAAGTGCCAAGGAAGAAACAGGTAGCATAGATGTGTGCAATGGCCTAGAAGGAACCACCTCAACACAGAGCTTAACAATGGATCAAACAGAGAAAGTCACAAGGTGCAATGACATGCCATCAAACCCAGAGCTCATGACGTGTTTGCCAGCCAATAAAGAGAGTGAAGACGTCACCAATACTATCTTGGACAAGGAAGAACCACCAGGTGTACCACAACAAGTTAACATCCAAGAATCACCTAAAGAAGCAACAACACGTGGATTAGGAGAATTCACTCAAGCTGAAGCAGTTCTGGTCTACAATCAATTACTTAGAGATGACTACAGCATTATGATCAAGGAGAAACCACCAGATGCTCAACCATCACTTAAAACCCGAGGTAATTATCTAGACTCCCAAAAATGGATGAAAGCTAATTTGCTTTCTCTTGGTGCAGATTGTACAATTTTGAAGTCAAAACCTTTTCAAGGGAGAGGAAATGATGCAGCCACCCAAACCACACCATCCCAGGAGCAAACCAACTCAGTTTTCACATGTGACAAACCGGATCCCATACCATTTCCATTTGCCGTAATGAGCACCGAACACACCAAGGACCTTATTCAGGTAAGTATCTCTTTATCTCATTTTTTTTCTCATGATTTAAGGGTTGTGAGTATGAGTTTATTATATCCAGAAAATATTGAGAAAAAGTTAGGTTTATTCAAGGAGTATTCGGAACCAAACTCTTGTCTTAAGGCGCAAATAAAAGAGGAACATAACAAGGATATTGCATTGTTCAAAACTGAGACATGTTTATTTGTTTATAGTGACTTCATGACTGTAATAATACACTTGCTCTTTGCCAAAGGTATTGAAAACATTGCAGGTACAAAAGAGGAGCCACCGGACTTAGAAATTCTCTCGTCCAAATTCTTTGTGAGGACTGGAATCGGAGTTGTTTTGACAAAGGATAATAAACCCAAGGATTATTTTAGGATGATCTTTGGGGTTGGAGAACAAGGGAGGGTACACTCGAGGAAGGAACGGTTCCCGGCTGAAAGGAAGTCTAAGCTCATGCCAAGGATCGACGGCTCGTTTAAAATCACTAAGAAAATCAGTGACAATGCTTATCAACTTGAGCTGCAAGGTAAGTGTAATGTGAGTCCCAGCGGATTTGAGGACAAATCCTTTTCAACTGGGGGAGCATGATGTGAGAATGGATGGCTCTAAAGAGATAGAGAAAGGAGCATGAACGGATCATGAAGATATGGACGAGCAAGGAGCTAAGAAAGCACTAGAAGTAACCATTGGACCAACGACTCATTTCCGGACCAAGCATTTCACTAAAGCCATTGTGGTCTTACTTCATCAAGTCATGATCCGAGATGATGGCTTGAGGTATAGAGGTTGTGTCAAAGCTAGATTGGTTTCGATACAAGCTCAAGATGATCAACAAATTGGCATGTGTTCCATTTGTACTCTTTTTCCCTTCTCTTCGGTTTTGTCCCATTGGGTTTTCCGAAGAAAGGTTTTTAATGAGGCAAGTGGTTCACATTTTCTCATTACCCATTTGTTGATCCAGATCAAGGCCTATATGTTCATCAAAATCAAGGTCAAGGCCAAGGCCCATTATCAAGAGGAATTTCGTGGCCAAGGAAGGAAATGGAGTTGAAGAGTCATTTTGTAATTCAAACTTTGTTTTAATGTTTTTGTGTGATTTTCGAGTTGTGCTTGTTCCGAGATTTTTCTCTTCGGAACTCGCCTCTTCTTCTTCTTCCTTCTCTTTATATATTCGTATAAACCTCATTGTTAACCTATCTACCTTTTTATTCTCAAACTTTTTAAGATTAGATCATGGATCAATTTTCGTTTGTCGAATCTCGATCTCCTAAGGCTTATCAAAGGGTCTTCCGCAACCCTTCGTGGCGTCTATTGATTCATATCACCTCGATCTTTGCTTGTTTGTCGAGTTTAGTTCGAGTTCATCATCCCATCCATCCCATAACTTCTTTGTGGCGAAATTAGGGCGTGATTCGTCACCATGATCACATCAGGAACCATCTTCGGGAATGGACGACTTTCGTTGCGGATGTCTTTATCATCCTCGACTAATGTCAAAATGCTGTCATAAACGTGAATGGTCTCCTTCCCAATGTCAATGTCCAAAGCAATCCAGTGATTACCATTTATAAAATGGCATACGTACAGATGTTCAACATCAGGAAGTTACTTCTTGTTTGTCACCGAGTCCGCAGGATATGTACCGTTGAAGACACCCTTATAGTTATCTGTCGCAGTCCACTTTCTAGCGTTGAATTCTTTGTAATCACGTACCAGCTTGTTGACGAACCACTGATCCAAAAACACAATCCGTTGAGAGTGGTACGGAGATGGATCACGTAAAGATCGCTGATGAAACATATGCATTGCACACCACATATGCTGCAACGACAAAAAAAAAATTAGCTACTGCGCAAAATAAAATAAAAATTACCATATCATCGTAAAAAAAATGGTACTAACCGAATTTGTCAATCACCCATATTTATCATCAGGCCATGCATCTCTCGGAGTTGTAATAATTAACACTATAGTTGTTGGTCTATCAGGTTCCTCCTTACAAAATTGTTAAATAAATTGTTAGACATTGTCGGTAATATACACCTAATAGTGACATAAGTAAATAAAGAAGGGTGACATACTCAGTATCCAGTTGGAAATGCAATAAATTCTGGGTTTTACTGTTGTTCACATTAGCAAACGGGTCATATGCAGTGACCGATGGAGTTACACCTGTGATGATGCGCTTCACTGTAGAATTTCCTACAAACAAAAATAGCTGACTCGGTGCCAACTTTATTTGTCGCTTGTGCGAAGGTGTGGGTGGTGATGGCTTTTTCGATTTGTTAACCGCTGCTGCAATTGCATCTAAACTTGCACCATCTCCTCTGAATATGTCACGCTGTATCGGATCTGACCATGTTTCCCCAGAAGTTGTATCGAGAAGATGTGGCACTTGTACTTCAGTTTTGACAACCTTCGTGTCACATACTTTCTTCTTGCCTGCCTTCTTCACATTCTTGACAACACATGGTATTGGTAAATCATCCTGGGAGGTGGATTTCATTTGAACCATCCAAGACCGAAAAACAAACGGTGTTAATACGCATAACAAAACAACATATAAAATCATACAAAAGAACAATTTTATACAACAAAGGTTTCATTCAAAAAATGGTTTCTTATAAATTAGAAACTACCAAACGAATTCATACAAATACGGACATCATACACACAAAAGACTAGGATGGTAATACTAACGTACCATAGCTTTACTTGTGACTTCTTCATTATTATTAGCATTGGAATTGGCGGCTTCTTTTGGGTCTTCGGGTACATTTTTTCCTTGTAGCTTTTCCATCTTCTTCTGTAATATAGCGAATTTTTCAGTGTAGGGAGTAAGTATATCAATAACCTTGGTAGCCAGGTTGGTCTCCATGCTGTCTACTTTTTCTGTCAGCGTCTTCAACATGGCCAAAACATCGTCGTTTGCCATTTCATTACCATCGCCCTACAATAAATCAAAGGCAACCAAATGAGAAAATGGTAACATATTCCATTGTATTAAAAATAGAAACGTAATATTTGTACTTACACTAGAAGAATCTCCAAGTCGACTATCTCCAATAGGCTGTTTATCCTTTTTCTTCTTCGTTGTAGAATTCTCATAATCACTCAAGGAGACAGCTTCTTCACGCTTTCTCCTCTTGCTAACTGGAGCTGCGATTACATCCCAAGCTTCTCGATTCACACAATCGTGACGTATATCAAGAACCAAGTTGTCCAAATCTTCATCTACAACCTCCTTATCCCACTTAGGCACTATGTTACCGTCCAAATGGGAAAGAAAATGACTCACACGCACCTTAAAAAAACAATTACGAAACAAAAATAAGAAATCATTGCTAATAAACTGATTATCCCTAAACAAATCATAGAATAAGTACCTTATCTTCATGCGCTTTCTTCTCTTGTATTATGAAGTCATCAAAATCAAATCTCTTACGTGATCCACCCCATGAAAGAAGAGGAACTTCTTCACCAGCAATTTGGTTCCCATATTGCTCTCCTAAGCCGATAATTGACTCATATGCCCATATGAGCAACACGTGAACAAATCCTTCCATCGTATAAGATTTTTTGCATTGTAATTGACACACTTAATGGACTGTATCAAACTCTTACACGCAACACGATCCCACATATATCTCTCAAAAGCTTCAGGATCAAGTACTCACTTCGCAACCTCCAAAGGGATTCGACTTGTTAGAGCTATGCCGTAGATTCTGATATGCAAAATACACAACCATCCAACCATTCTCCTCTTCTCGAAACTCCAATTTTTGCATCTTCCTAACACCAACTGCAACTCTTTCAAGTTAGGACCAACAAATGTAGAAACATTCAAATCGCTCCAAAACTCTGTGTGATCAACATCACAAATGTTCCCATCTTTGAACGGTTGACAGTTCAAGCCAGTAAACAGGCCAAATTTTATCAAAGAAAGACGAATTGGCTGCCAATCAATCAACGACCAAATCTCGTAATACTTTTTAACTACCAGCTGATGCGTTAAAAGGTAATGGACAATCTTCGCATTCCATGTGAAATTCAGCTCATAAAACCTAGGTATAACTCCAACAGAAGACTTCTTCAATGCATCCCAGGCATCAACGCCAACTCCTCTTTCAACCATTTGGAAATTTGACAAGTAAGAGTAATAACTCATACTTTTCTTCGGACTTGGTGCTTTCCCCTTTGCGTAGAGTAGTTTCGGGTACTTACTCTTAGTACTTGACGAAGCCATCTAGGAAGAGAAAAACATAGAAAACGTGAGAATCAAATAGCTACAAACAAATAAATTGAAGAGAAATCTGCATATAAAATAAGCGATCAATAGATAAATTTTTTAACTGTGTAACTAAATTACATAGCCTTAGATTTTAAAACAAGCAACAAAAGGTTCCAAAAACTAGCAAAACCAAAGAGGTATAATGGAAACAAAGACACAGAAGCTTAACCTCATCTCTAATCAACTAACCCCATAACAATAATTAAGATAAAATGTGACAAATTTTCCAATCCATAAATTCGACCAAATTACAAAGTGGTAGAATCAAAAATTAGGATTTACCTTCACTAGCTTTAGACGAGAGGAGAATATCAAATCAAACAAAGTCAAAGCCGGCGACAATTGGGAGCGCCGAAACTGTTAACAAGTATGAGAATCGCAAATATAAGAATTTAGTGGTCATCGGAAAAAAAGACTGAAACCAAATTGGGAGAAACTCACCCGTAGTAGAGTAATAGGGTCACAACTTGAAGCAGGAGACGAATAGGTGGAGGTTCGCCGGAAGAAAAAGCGGAGGCACGTCGAAGCAAAGGCGCAACCGAGCGCCGTGAACTATGAAACAGCGGAATTGGTGAGGAAGAGTCGAAGGAATTGAGAAGTAGGGTCGCAAAATTAAATCAGAGGGACGACGGCGGAGGCTCGTCGAAACAAGAAGCGGTTTCTCCTTTTTGAGAGAATTAGGGTTTCGACGAATGCAGGAAAAAAAAATCTTCGTCGGATTTCTCTTTTAACAAAGTAATTTTTTTTATCACTTATAACAAAGTTTTTTTAATCTGAAATTTACTTTTTTTTAATTTTTAATTCCATTTTTATTTTTTAGTTTTTAAGTAATAGAATGGCCTTAGTGTTATTAATATAAGGTTTGATGGGTTAACTGTCTTTTTACACATTTTCTACTAAGTGTTTTTAAATGGGTGTTAGTCTAGTAATATATCAAGAAATAAGTGTTAATCTGAGTAATTTTCTCTTTTTTTAATTCAGTATATCTTTGTTTCTTCTTTTGTTCATGATTGTTATTTTCTACGTTTTTTATTAGCTCTGTATTCCTCATTGTATTATTCACACTTTTATCAACCAAAAAATAGAATTTTTCAAGTTTCCATTAAGATTTATGCTTAGATAACAAGTTAGGTTACATGAACTTAGGAAAATTTGCAAACAAACTTGGGTTTAGTGTAGTCGAAGAGTTTTCTATTACGGCTAAGGTTTTCTATTGATTTATCACAACAAAGACTGAAGAACAATGATTCGATGACGACTCTATTTAAACAAAAATAAGACTCGGCAAAACCCTAAAAGACAAGGAAAACATAATAACTTAATGACGCGTTGAACAGAAAACATTGTGGTCGACACACAAGCCCATAAAACAAAAACCCAAATTAAAAGCCTGCAAACACAAAGATGTGCTGCATCAGATCCCTTCGGGTGGAAAAAGATTCGCCCTCGAATCTGACTCCACAATATCATCATGAAATGGATACAGAGGCTTGTCATTGAAAACATCGGACGCCCGTAGAGAAAAAGGGAGACATACCATTGCCGCATTGTCATTAATTCGTTCAAGTGCTTCAATAGGTCCAAATTTCTGTGAGTTCAGCTTGTTGTACTCATACAGAGGCATTATGTCTTTAACCAAAACGATACACAACAGTTTGCTTGATCTGCAAAAAATGTTACTCCAACAAATTAATGTCTTGGAAGTGTAATTGAAAAACACGCATCAGACATGGAAGATGGTAAGCATGAGCTGAAACACGTGCCAAGACTTGCCTAAAAACAACAAGCTACAAGCCCCGCTTGAGGTTCTTTTGAAAATGCAGCATGTCATCGAGAAAGACCATCCAAATCATCTCGTCGGGTGCCAAAGCATCCACACAACAACGTATATTAGCCTCAGTTGGGCACATATTATCGATGGCACACAACTTTTATTCCTCGCATAAAAGCACCACAACGAGACTCAAATGGGAAAGATAAGGTTGAAATAAACAATACTGAAGCGGCCGTGAGTGTATGCATAAGAAACACAATAGCCTTGTGAGCCATAAATGTCCAAGAAACTATGATGCTTCCTTAGTAAGAAGTCATGTGATGTCATAAGAGAATCCCAATGGTGTGATACATCTCCTGTTTTCTCCGGAGAAGCTCTGGATGGTAACTCAACTTGTAACAACATGGAAAGACAAAACAACACCCGCCTCGTTGTGAACATGTGATGAGGAGACACAAAATTTTTGCAAATCCACAGTGGCTAAAAAAACATAAAAAGCGTACTGCCAGCTAAAGTGCATGTCATGAAAGAGTCAACTTGAGATTTTAAGAGTCGAACAAAAGAGACCAAACAAGTAGCTTTGTGTACTTGCACAAACTTTACTTCGAAAATTTCCATTGAACGACCAACATAAGGAACCACAATACTCATGAGAAAATTCCACTTGACTTCGACCATGTATTTTCTTTCACCCACAAAAAGATTTTCATAACGGAAGAAATCAAGCAATTGGTGAGAACGATAATTTGATAAATCGGGTAAGCTCCAAGAATATATATGATATCAGAGAAATTTATTATCGCCTTCAAAACATGCCAACGAATATAACTACCTGGTCTCACCCATGGATGAAACCACTCTGTAACTAGCTCGTGTTGTACGTAACGACAAACTTCAATGTTTTCTGCCCGTACCCATGCGAGAAGAGGCAAACAAGTGAAAGATAGTGGCTGCAAAAAAGATCTGTCAAAAGCAACGTGAAAAATTGAGCGAGAGCAAAACAACATCACCTTGCTTGAACCTATATCATCAATCTCTTGACGCTGAACAATAAAGCCCACCGAAATTGTCATCAAATATGTATTATACTCCTCCGTCGAAGAAAAAATACAATCACAGAGCTTAAACATGGAGATCGGTATGAGTAACACATCATATACAAAGTTGTTTGATAACAACTTCTTTATGAAACACACCAAAATATTTCATGAATAATTTGGTGTTCCTACACTCAACGTGACAACACTTGTGTAACCAAAAACAAAATCCAAAATATGGAAGTGTTTTCTAATCCTTGAAACGAGCATTGGCTTCCTTTTGATAACTTGATTTTCATCAAAATAGATATCAAAAACCAATTTACCATTGATCACGCTGTAGAGATCTTACTCACCGCAAAGAAACCAATTTTGTTGTGCGGATACAAGGGGGAAACGGCCAATTCGTGCCCCAACTATTGACATGTGTGAAAATACATGGCTGAACAAAGAAGCAGTGCTCACACATACCCCAACTCCGATTTTTTAAAAATTTGCATACCCATACTATAAAATCGTGGTCAATACCTACTTTGACTGTAACATGGATTAGTCAAATTATGATATGTATGCCATGTTAGTGCCATGTCAGTGCCACATCGGCTGAATTATCAACAATTATTCAGTCAGCTGCCACGTCACTACATAAATAAAAATTATTTATAAAAAAAAAATTAATGAGCAACATTTTTTCTATATTTTTTCTTCTTCTAAATTCGTATTATTCCACAAATCTCAATTATCCAAAATTAACTCTAGTTTTCTCAAATTTTATTTGTTTTGAATTAGCCTATAAGCACACGAATTTTTGAACAAAATCTAGGACAATTCACGCAAAATCTGAATTACTAAAATTCGGAATACCCGAATGTACATGCCTATATACATCCATAATAAAATGAAATAGGCAGTTGGACATCAATTATGGATGTATATAGACATGGACAATCAGGTATTCGGGTCGGATCGATTCTGGTAATTCAGATTTCAGTAGTTTGGATTTTAAAAAATAGGTTCGGGTCAAAATAAATATTGGTTCGGAATTAGATTGACGAATTTCAGTTTGGTTATATTTAGTTTGGTTTATTTACCAATCCCTAAATATGGAACTTATATTTTTTAAAGGTAGTTCTATATAAACTAAGTTAATTGTAAAAAATAATTCGTGTGATTATAGGCAAATTCAAAACATATAAAATTTGAAAAAATAGAATTAGTTTTTGGATAATCGAGATTTGTAGAATAGTACGAATTTAGAAGAAAAAAATATAGAAAAAATGTTGTTCATTAGATTTTTTTGTTTTAACTTTTTTTTTTAATGACGTGGCAGCTGACTCAATAATTATTGACAATTCAGCTGATGTGGCGTTGACATGGCATTCATGTCATGGTCAAAGTACGTATTAGCCACAATTTTATAGTATGGATATAAATTTTTTAAAAAAACTAGAGTTGAGGTATGTGTATGCATTTCTCTTTTGTTGAGGCGTGTATTTTCACACATACTAATAGTTGGGACACGAATTGGCCGATTTTCCGTGGATACAAGCGTAGAGCGTGTTACACAACCAAATACAGTATGTGACATAGATGCAGTCGCAGGATGTGTGACACAAATAGAAAATGTGTGCGACACCGAACCTGACACAATGACGATGGCGAACGCACGATGATCTCGTTGTAGAGATCTTCCCCGCCGCAAAGAAATAACTTTTTGCTTGGATCATGATCTGGTGGCTCCATATTGATTTGTCGATGGAAAAAGTATGAAACACAATTCATATATGGCTTTTTCATACTCATATATGTATCGTCGTCATTCTTGTCTAGTTTGTTGAAGACTTGAACACGTTCTGTTTGTCCAAGTTTTATGTCTTCCACTCGTTGAATGCCAGTGAAATCAATGTCGTTGTTTACCTCTTAAATTTGATCTTCATCCTCGTAGATATCCCAAACTGGATCTCCATAGTAGATAGACTTTGTATGTGAAAAATCATGAGAAAAATCATCGCCATCGTAGACGGGTTCGCCAATGAAGTCGTAAGAATCCTTTGATTCATAACGCCCACGATGGAATTTATCTTGTTCAACTTCAGATTCATGATCATGAAGGGCAAACGGATAATCGTCATCACGAACCGGGTTCGTAATTCGATTTCCTAAAATCGTGAACAACATCTCACTCATCTTGTGAATTGAAGTCTGTATTGTAGCTTGAATACTTCCCTGCATCGAGAGAGGAGCATTCTTAAACTCATACCAATCTGTAGCCATAGTATTTGTGCGTTGTCTTTGAGCACTGGTATTGGTGTGCTTATCCTTCTTTGGAGGCATCGTAAAAGAAGACAATAACATCCTGCAAGAACGTACTGATTCTGATACCAACTGATGGAGAGCGGAAGTTTAGATAACCAGTTAGGTTACATGAATTCCAGGAGAACTCGCAAACAAACTTGGGTTTAGACGTAGTCGAAGAGTTTTCGATTACAGCTAGGATTTGAGAGTCCTCCTCGCAAGGCTTTGCACAAGAAAACACTTTGGAAAAATTGAGTTTCCTCTATTTGTTTTGTATTGATTTATCAAAACAAAGACTGGAGAACAATGATTCGATGATGACTCTATTTAAACTAAAACAAGATTCGGAAAAACCGTAAAAGACAAGGAAAACATAATTACTTAATGACGTGTTGAACATAAAACATTGTTCGACACACAAACCCAAAAAACAAAAACCCACATTAAAAGCCTGTAAACACAAAGATGCGCTGCATCACTTTGTCTTTTGTATGGTCTTGAGTAGGAAAATTTGTCTTGTTAGGTCATTTCATCTCCTTAGAAATTTTTGGGGTTATTTGTTTGTGTGTCTAGATGATGTGTCCCGTATACTGCGTCGAAATGCAGTATTTGGATGCAACATCTATATCTTGCATTTGGATACAACTTTGTTCGTTTATAAGTTTGTATTAGCATTTCGATGCACCTAATAACAAAAAAACTAAAAAGACATGTCTTTATATTAATAATATATTTATGATCTAAATTAAATTTACAATTAAATAATTTAAAAATATTGTATAATTTATAAATGACCATTTTAATGAAATAATTAAATTTTAAAAATAATTATACGGTTTTGAGGAGAAAACACTATTTTATCTTTATGGCGGAAAAATGTATTTTTGGTCGAAAAATGCTATTTTACAGTTTTGGAGGAAAAATGCTAATTTGCGGGTTTTGCGGGAAAATGCTATATTGATATTTTGGCGGAAAACCGCTATTTTGCGATTTTGGCGGGAAAACGTTATTTTGTTGTTTTGACGGGAAAACGCTATTTTGTTGTTTTTGCAGGAAAATGTTATTTTGTGATTTTGGTGGAAAATGTTATTTTGTGGTTTTGACGGAAAAATGCGATTTTGCAATGTTGGGGGGGGAAAATGTTATTTTGTTGTTTTGGCGGAAAACGCTACTTTGTATTTGGCGGAAAAATGTTATTTTGTGATTTTGGCGGAAAACACGATTTTGCTGATTTTGGCGGAAAATGCTATTTTGCAGTTTTGGCGGGAAAAAAATATTTTGCTGGTTTTTGCTGGAAAAAGCTATTTTGCAGTTTTATGGTTATTAAATTAAAATTGTGATTGAAGGTATTTTTGACTTTTGTTAATTTGAGACGCACTTAATGCGTTCAAACTCTACTTTCAAGTGTATTCAAAATATTTAATTATTTTGAATTTATTTCATTGTGCATCCAATTTTTATATCCGAATGCACTTTTTTATTTTAACTACATACATCATCTCATAACTACGTCTAGATGTTGCAACTGAATGATGAAACGAACAGCATGTGGGATATTATTATCTTGTTAGGTAGTTTGATGTCTTCTCTCCTCGTTTCCTTGGTAGTTATTTTATTTTATTTTTCATTTTGTCTTTTATTTTTCTTTTGATTTTTCTTTCATTTTTATTTTGATTTTTCTTTTTTAAATATATATTGATATGTTTTTCTGTTTCTTTAACTTAGAAACGAGTATTGTGATAATGATCTACCATATGGATTTCTGTCTTGGATATTGTTTTCTTGAGTACTAGTGTCTTGGTCGGATGAGGATATTTACATAACTATTGTCTCCAAGATCTTATTGAGTTTTTCTCTTAGATTTTTTTGGATTCCAAAGAGGATGAAGTTATTGATCTTTAGGATTGACTGGTTTTGGCTTTTGAGAAGATGATGTGAACATCGGATTCAAGTTCACTCATGGAGATGATCGGTGATCCGATTAGCCAAGGAGTTATGAGACTGGAAGACATGCCCAAGTACCAGATACAAGCTTGGGAAGTTTAACATTATTAAAGAGAAATCATCAGACATGAATTGGACTAAATATCAGACCAAAATTCTATTTGGTCAAGATAATCCATCCGGTTTGCTGTCCGGATAGAATTGTGGTCGAGAAAATCTGCTTGTTTACTGAGACGGTTCTGATAGCGCATATAAGCCCACATTTGACGTTCCTAGCCCAATTATAAAATATTCAAGTCATGAACCAATTCGTTTGACGTGTTCTTGTTCTCAGACCATTCAATTAGCATATTTTCTGGTTTGGACGTCGAAAAATTATCGGGGGATAGCTTTATGTCGTTTTGGGATTTCCAAACTATCATTGTGGTATATGTTGACTTCACTTTCCATAGTCGAATCTGCTTTTCGGATGAACTTAATTCTAATATATGATCCTTGTTGACGTTGACTCACGACGACGTTCGACGAACTGAAAACTACATCAAACATTTAGGCTACACGTTAACTATTTTTATCATAAAAATAAAACTAAGAAAATAAAACCGATTTCTTAATTAAAAATAGAGAAATCGCAGAGATTGTTTAACTGTTGTCTAAATGGTAAATATTTTATTTTAGAAATGTATTTGAATATTGACGATATTGTTATTTCTCCATATTTTAGAAGGTGTGAGGATTTAAAAGTTTGGTAATTTTAAACTTTGTTTCTGCATTATTTATCTTTTTTTTTCCACTAGGCATTTAACCATTTTTCTCAGAGGTGAGTTGAACTCTTGTAATAAAACATTCTTCAAAAATAACATCATCATTTACACTAGTCCTGGCCCAAAAATCTAAAACCGAAAAATCGAATCGAACCCGAACGAAATTACCCAAACCGAAAACTGAACCGAATTTTTAAAATACTCGAATGGGTCCTAAATACGTAGTACTGAAAATCCGAACCGAACCGAGAACCGAATAGATATTCAAAGTACCCGAAACATAAATTAATTCGGTTATTTTTACAGTTTTTTGTCATTAATTCGGGTATTTTCGAAAAATTCGGCTAATTTTTTGGAAAATTTTGGGTAATTTTGAGTATTTTAGGTAAAAAATATCCGAACGGTTCATATTTTAAGAACTCGGATCCGACCCGAATCCGAAAAGAACCGAACCGAATTTCATAAATATCCGAACGATTCCTATATTTATATATCCGAAAATTCAAAAAACCGAAAAATCCGAATCGAACGGATCCGGATATCCGAACAACCAGGGCTAATTTACACTAATAAATCGGAATTTTCTTCATTGTTTATCTATGTGACGTTAAAACATAAATAAATAAGTAAATAAGCAAAGAAAATGGGTGGATGAATGTAGTCAAGTTTGGCGATGAAGAGACTAAAAGAGTGGTGGGGTTTCACAAGGCACATCACATGGGCTGTCCTCCAAATTAAAACTAAAGGAGACAACAACAACGTTTGTCTTCTCTTCCTCCAAAAAACCATTTTGCTTTTTTACCTTATTATATAAATATCCAATTTTGGTTTTACAATGTGAATAAAATTACATTAGAATTTGCTTGCGGAGAAGAAAAGGCCACAGCAGCCGCCGACACTTAAGCGATTATTTAGTGGATGTTTGACCAAACAAATTATAAGAGAATATACTTTCTACAGCAAAGAAAAAGATAGTTTATATTACAGAATATGCTGTTTATAACCCTAACAATATGGCTAAGCCATGTGTTTTTCTTAAAATATAAATTGTTGAAATTGACTTGACTAGAGAACAACCAACAAAATTGACAGAATTATATGTTCATTTGGTTACTCGTGCATAAACTAATATATCTGGATGATGTTTAACTAAATTTATCCGTTGGAATGTTAAAAGAAAAAAATCTAAAAGTGAGAATTTTTTTTTGTCTCATGATTGTCTTTCTTTTCCATGTCATATTGGTTTTCATGGACTTGAAACCAATAATGAAACAACATACAACTCAAACATCCAATATTCAAAACAATTATCATTTATTCTTTAATAAAAATTATGGCATGCCAAAGATGACCAAATGGATAATGAGATTATTTAAACATGAGATCAGTTAATGGCTTCTCACAAAAAAAAAAAAAAAAAAGGATGGCTTCATCATCATCATCATCAACAATATAGATGAGTGTTGGTGCCAATAGAAAAATCCAAGTCAAGTAAGAGAGAAGAGTAACAAAGAGCTTCACAGTTATTAAGAAAGAATGTTACAGAGGAGATTATATTTCAGAACCATATTGGTACATCTTGCTGCTTCCCCATTCCTTCCATCACTCCAGCTTGCCAATCATCTCTGTAATCAAATGATGCCATATCAAAGGGTGTCGAATCAAACACCATCTGAAACCGATTGTTATCGAGCTTAATCCCGCTGTTCCCTTGTTGCATAAACATCTGATTGCGATTGAAATTCAGCTGCTGTTCTTGATGATTCTGGACCGCTTTTGCATCAATGGGCATGCTTTGATTTTCCATCAATGAAGGAGCTTGGTTGCTCTGGACATTTCTGTCATACATGGCCATTAGCTCGGTGATCATCTTCTGTCCGTTTTCCGGAACTCCAAAGCCTGATAGGTCAATCGGTTGGACTGATTGCTGAGGAAAGGGTTGCGACTGTTTCACTTCACCTATATGAAACTTCGATGCTCCATACGCTAAGCGATTGTCTCTGTATAGGCAAACCAGTTGGTGGTTGTCCCTTGAACTCCTGTCCTGAAATCCCAGATTGATTTTGCTGTGAGGACACGGACCATTCTCACAAGTGAAACCTGGTCTGTCCATTATCATATCATTCAGATCGTTGTTTGGCTTCCTCTTTCTCCCGAATCCCAAGTTTCTTGTGGTGACGACTTCCTCCTTTACAGGAAAATGCTGCATTTTAGCAATCCCAAAGGTTGTTGGAGGATTCATCATCACTATCTCTGGCTTTCGCTCTTCCACATCGAAATTGTCCTTCTCAAAACCTTCAACATCATACTCGCTACAATCATTTATGAGCAGCGATCCGCTTCCCACAGATGAAGAAGAAATAGGAGGACATGACTCGGGATAAAGCTCCCGCGCCACAACCTCTTCTTGGTTAATAATGGCAAGCCAGGTAGCACTCTCTTTCGCCGTCATCTTATCCTGCAAGCATTTTGACTGCCTCACAAGCTTACGGATTTTAGCAATATCAGGGGACATATGCTTGATAACCGCAGTCAAAACACCGACTTTCCACGCCTTCTTCAGATCATGAGGTTTCTTATAAGGAGGGGGACCTTGTTCGTTTGGCAAACCGAGCTGAGGCCACCAATCTTCTTTCCCATTAGGCCACCACGGTGGAGAAACTCCTTTCTCTAAAGGAAACCGTCTCTGTGGAGGATCGCAATGTTGCATCAACGCCGATAAAAGCGATCCAAGAGTTGTGTCTTGAAGCTCCTGAAGCGTATGCGGTGTTGGTCCAACCAAACTGTTACCCTCATTAGTCCCTCCGGGAATATTGTTCTCTGCTTGGTATTTCGCAATAGCGGCTGGACCATTACGATCAAACCTGACCTTATCTTTCCACCACTCCCTCAGATTATCAGAGGCACCAGTCACTGGCTTTCCCTTCTCGGGGATGATACCGTAAACAAAGCCTTGAGCTTTACAAACTTCCATCATCTTCAACATGTATTTCAAGATCCCATCTTGAGCTCTAGACATTTTCTTCCTCCTCGCTTGCTCTTGCGACTGCCTCTGCTTCGAAGAATCGACTCCTTCCTTACACTTGCTCTGCTGCTCCTTGAGACGTTTCAGACGCATTTTGTCTCTCCACATCCTCCTCTCAAGCTCATCCACATCGATCTCATCATCGGTATAGTCGTCTTCAACCACTGGATCCTGTTCAGCTTGTGGCAATGGACACACATCGATTTCCCCCAGAGATGTGGGGGAGAAGAAATCCATGTTTCCATACATTCCCATCTCGTTAAACATCATCATATCTCTCCCACCACCAGAGCCAATCCTATTCTTTAACCTGAAAAAATGGTTACACAGAAGAATATAAGTATCAAGCTTTCTTTGATCCTATAAACCCTGAAACAGGAAAAGGATTTCAAATTCAACCACGAGAAGCTAATAATAAAACAAGTTGCATCAGATCGTATAAAGTTTGAAGTTTTAAACTTTCTGAGTAAAATAAAGAGAAGCCTTAGTTCCATGGATGAGAGATCATTGACCTAAGAACTGGACTGGAAAAATCAAAAGAAAAACTTTTTACTCGATTTGAAAAGAAGAAAAAACCTATAATCTTATGAAGAATCATCAAATCAAACTCAGAGACTAAAAAGTAGTATTCTCATCTCTATACTCAGATCGTAGAATGAGTAAAATCAACGATCAGGAAAAAAAAACCATCGAAGAACAAGAAATTTTAATAATCAAAGCATCATCAACATAAATAAGAGAAGCAAAGAGTGTTGCCTGAAAGCAGCAAAAGAGTTGCCAATAAAAGAACACCGAAAGTGGTCTCTCTCTCCTGTTTCCAGAAAGGTTTTTAATTTATTTTAAGAAAGCAGATAAGGAAGTCCTAATTCATCAAACCCCCAATCTCAAAAATGAAGAAGAAGAGTCAATTGAAGATCACATGGGGAGAAAGAGACGTTTATTACTGTGTTTTCTGGGTTTGTCGATGAGAGAGAAGGGAAGAAAATGCTTTGGTGGTGGGGATTTAAAAGATTAAAGTCGCACCGTTTCATTTTTTTTCTCTCCAAAAATATAATTAAAAATTAGCATTGATTTGACATTTAAGATCAAAGTGAGTTAACAGTCATTTTTTAATTTTTTTAATTTTAAAAACTCAAGTTTTTTGTATTGTCGTCGAACATTTTTTTTTGTTTTTCAACTATTATCGTCGACCTATAAACATTATTATTAGAAGATTAATTTAATTAGGGGCAAAATTGTGGCCTTCCACCTAAAATATCTCTCCAAAAAATTCTCTCTTTTCTTTCATCGTTAAAAGTTCAGAACTGGTTTCCGGCCGACGAACGTGAACCTTCTAAAGCCACGGCGTCGGTCCGATTTGTGTTTATGTGTATCATTTCTTTTTCTATGTGTTTAGCGGTATAGATATGAATTTCCCTTTTATGCCGACGATGGATTATGTTTGATTTTCCGGGGTCTGTCGGTTAACTAGATCTAGCCTAGATATGAGGTAGAAAATGCGATTTAGGTCGTTGTGTGACTACCGATAATAGTCACAAAATGGTCGTAAAAGGGTGGCAAAATAGTAACAAATTTGTGACTGTTTTTTTGTAGTCGCAAGGTAGTGACAAATTTTTTGCCTATAAAATCAACGACCGAGCAACCCCATTATCATTCACCATAGGAGCAAAAAAAAGGAAAAAAAAAACACAGAGAAAAGAGAAAAAAATGTGGAATTCATCCAGAGAGTGGATGTATAATAGAATCGATCCACGTACAAATAATCTCTCGAGTGAATTTTTGGAAGGGGTCGAGCAGTTCATGAAATTTGCAAGTAACCAGTCAATAGCTCTAAGCAGTGGAGGTAAGTTTTACTGCCCTTGTGTTAAATGTCAAAATTCCACTTTAATGCTAGCAAGGACAGTTTCGAAGCATTTGCATAGTAGAGGATTTATGCCAGGATATTATGTATGGTCTGAACATGGTGAAGATTATGATGTTGTTGGGGAAGGCACGAGTAGTCATTATGCTAATGCTGATTTTAGTTGTGGTAATCAACCAGTAAATTATTATGGGGGAAATGTATATGATGGGGAATTGTATATGCTGGGATGGTAAATGATGCATTTCATGGTGCTACGCCATTTAATGAATATCATGAACATGATCAAAGTGGAAATGATCATGTTCATGAAGAACCTACCCATGAGGCAAAACGGTTCTACGCCATGTTAGATGCTGCAAATACGCCACTTTATGATGGTTGTCATGATGGTCATTCGAAGTTATCATTAGCTTCTCGGTTCATGAACATTAAGTCAGACCATAATTTGGCTGAAACATGCATGGATTCATGGACCGAATTATTTACGGAGTATTTACCGGAGGGTAATCAGGCAACCGGTTCATACTACGAGACAGAAACATTGATGCGAAAGCTAGGATTACCGTACCATACATTTGATGTATGTGTAGATAATTGTATGCTCTTCTGGAAAGAAGATGAGGATTTGGAGCATTGTAGGTTTTGTGGAAAACCAAGATATAAGGCTAGTGAGGGACGAACAAAAATACCGTTCAGTCGTATGTGGTATTTACCTATCACTGACAGATTGAAGAGGATGTACCAATCAGATAAGACTGCATCATCGATGAGATGGCATGCTGAGCATGTGTCAGAAGACGGAGTAATGTGTCATCCATCTGATGCGGCAGAGTGGAAGAATTTCAATCAAATGCATCCGAGTTTTGCAGCGGAAACGCGAAATGTTTATCTTGGATTATGTACAGACGGTTTTAATCCTTTTGGTATGTCAAAAAACCATTCTTTGTGGCCTGTGATCATGACACCCTACAACTTACCCCCGGATATGTGCATGAAAAGTGAGTATTTGTTTCTTACGGTTTTGAATTCGGGACCAAATCATCCACGAGCCAGTCTTGATGTCTTCCTCCAACCACTGATCGACGAGTTAAAGGATTTATGGAATAACGGAGTTGAGACGTATGATGTGTAATTAGATCAAACCTTCAACCTTAAAGCTGTTTTGCTGTGGACGATAAGCGATTTTCCGGCATATGGTATGTTGTCGGGATGGACGACACATGGAAGATTATCGTGTCCTATTTGTATGGATGAGACAAATGCTTTCCAATTGCCGGCTAGTAGGAAGACATGTTGGTTTGACTGTCACAGAAGGTTTTTGCCCATCAATCATCCGCTGCGGAAGAATAAAGTAAATTTTCTGAAGGGAAAGGACGCAAAGAACGACTACCCACCTCAATCATTGACTGGTGAACAAGTGTTATATGAGCGTATACGTCATGTCGAACCACCTAAAACATCTGATTGTGGTGGAAATGGACATACAAAAAAACCGGACGGCTATGGGGACTGGCATAATTGGCATAAAGAAAGCATATTTTGGGAACTTCCGTACTGGATCGATCTCAATCTAAGACACAATCTTGATGTGATGCATATCGAGAAAAATATTTTCGATAACATCATGTATACTGTTATGAATGTTAAAGACAGATCAAAAGACACAGTTAAGTCAAGATTGGATATCGCAAGATTTTGTGCTCGGAAAGATTTGCATGTCGATCATCGAGGGAGAGCTCCATTTCCTATTTGGAGGTTGACTTCAAAAGCGAAAGAATCTTTACTACAATGGGTCAAGAATGAGGTTAAATTTCCAGATGGCTATGTAGCAGATTTAGCCAGTTGTGCAGACATCAATGGTGGAAAGTTTTCGGGAATGAAAAGTCACGACTGCCATGTATTTATGGAACGGTTGCTTCCGTTTGTATTTGCAGAACTTCTGCCCCGTAACGTGCACCAAGCATTATCAGGTATAAATATATATATATATATATATATATAATTATCGTTTAAAGTGTTTCTATTATTGGAACTTATGTATATTAATTAGTGATATTTTTGTAGGGATTGGAGCCTTTTTCGTGACATAAGCAGTAGATCATTGGATCAAACCCGCGTCCAACTTCTCAAGGAGAACATTGTCATGATTTTGTGTAATTTGAAAAAAATCTTCCCACCTTCTTTCTTTGATGTGATGGAGCACCTACCTATCCACCTGCCATACGAAGCAGAGCTTGGTGGTCCTGTGCAATATAGGTGGATGTATCCCTTTGAAAGGTTTTTTAAACATTTGAAAGAGAAAGCGAAGAACAAGAGATATCCAGCGGGATCAATTGTTCAATCGTACATGAATGATGAGATATCTTATTTCTCAGAACACTACTTTGCGTCGCAAATTTCTACAGCTAGCAGAAGAAGGTAATAATTTACTTAATATGTATGTTAATATTGCTATCATGATTTGCCTCAATTTGTGACTGGTATAACTTTTGTAGGGCAAGTCGTTATGATGAAGGTGAAGTACCCGTATATGCTGTACCGGTACCGGATATATTTACTGAAGTAGGTCATCCAAGTGGCAAATGCAGTGAATTTTGGTTAAGCGAGAAAGATTATGAGTGTGCACATTCATATGTTTTGCGGAATTGTGACTATTTTTGGCCACTTGAAAGGTAATTATGCTTTCTACATTAATTTAAGTTAATTTTATCTATTTTTAGATACTTTAGTCATAATTAGATCTTATTATTTGCAACACAGAGTGTTGGACGCGCAGATTCGATTCGAATACCCGGAACTATCTGATGATGAGGTCACGGCGAAAAGAGATGAAGATTTTCATCAATGGGTCCGCCAATATGTATGTATTCCCACCGAGTGCTTTGTTAAATTATAATTTCTTATGTTAATTGGCATATTTTCTACTTTATAGGTCAGATCAATGAAAAGTGAAGAAAGTTTCCCTACTTGGGTTCATGAAATAGTGGAAGGTCCAGAAAATAAAGTCAGATCGTGGCCCCTGTATTTTACAAAAGGGTATTTGTTTCACACGCGTAGTCACGGAATGACGCGAAAAACAATGAATTATGGGGTATGCGTCCGAGGCCAAAATTATTCTGAAGCATCCGAAGATGATGATTTCTATGGGACCGTAGAAACTATCATGGAGCTCCAATATCCCAGATTTGTTAATTTAAAGATCATACTTTTCTATTGTGATTGGTTTAACCCTACGATTGGAAAAGGCACTCGAAAAAGCGAGGGAGGCATTGTTGACGTGATCACATCACAGAAATATCAAAACTACGAACCATTTATTTTAGGTATGAATTTCCAGTTTTAACTCAGTGTATATGTATATGTTTGTATATATATTTATAAACTTCTAATTTAAAATTTAATTAACGGCAGGGTCTCAAGCTGATCAAGTTTGTTATCTTCCTTACCCATATACTAAACGCCCTCAAAAATTATGGCATACAGTTTTGAAAGTTAATCCGAGGAATCGTGTTCAAGGAAAATTTAACGAGAAAGAGCTGATCATTTTGCAACAAACTGATGATGATGGAATGATTGATACGGTTGAAGAAATAATTGTCGATAGTTTAGTCGACGGAAATCATCCAGTTCAAGACATTGATTTCGAAATTGAAGACGCTGATCCAGAAGATGAATTTCTTTGTAATTTATCGTCTTCAGAGGAAGATGAAGAAATTTGAATACTACGTATGAGATTTTAATTTAATTTTTGTAATATATATGAATATTATGTATCCGATTTTGAATTAATGTGTAATATATTTGTGGCAATATTTGTTTTTAAAAACCTTTTTAATTTTTTATTTTCGGATTGGATAAGTATCGGTATATAAATACGTTTTCGTAATTAAAAACCGAATGGTGACTATAGCTCAGTGACAATGCAACATATACAAGACTTACAGGTCTAAGGTTTGAAACGTGGTGTTAACGTTTAAAAATTTATTTTCTGATTTAATACGAAACGATATATATAAAAAGTAAATGGAATATATAACATAATGGTTACATTAGCTAATTTGCGACTTACACTATAGATAAGACTAACATGTACCATGTTCGAATCCCGGTTTTAGTTTTTTTCACCTATTATTACACTCAGTCACAAAAGCGTCATATATTACCCACCATTCTGCGACTAATTCGCGACGATTACATAAAAATGTGACTCATTTGCGACTAATTACCAACTCTCAGTAATATTTTTGTTAATTCAACAAAAGATTTGAAGTAAAATGATTTATTTTATGTATCGACATAGTTATGAACAACATATTACACTAAATATATTATATAATAGGCAAAAATTTATAATTTCAACTTGAACACATGTTTTCATCTTCTATAAACATGTTTTAAGATAACTTACATATGATTTTACTACATGTGTTTCAATCTTAAGTTTGTGAAAGTTTAATTTACTTAAAATCTATTAGATAACACTATATACTGAAGCAACACACTTAAGAAATATTAAAAACGTATTGGTTAACCATTTTTATGACATTTTTAGTTATAAATGTTTAGGGTTTAGGGTATACATTCGTGACTCATTAAAAGAGTCACAAAACAGTTACAATTTGCGACTACTTTGCCACTGTTTGTTCAATTGAGACTACTATGCGACTACAAGGAAATTTCAAATTTGCAAAATTTTCGGATTTTAAAAAATTTGGGCTAATGGGTTTATATTGTTTTGGGCTTTTGAGCGGGTATTTATCCCTCCTAAATTTCGTTTGCGACCATTTCCCGACTCCTTTGTGACTCTAACATAAAAAAAATACTCGATATCAAATTTCCAAATCATTTTATCGAACCCTAATTTTTTTCCTCTCTCTCTCGAACCAACGGCGATTCCATATCAAAATCGTCTCGATTTCCATAGATCTTTCGATTTCTCTTTCGATTTTACTCTAAATCTTCTTCTCTTCATATTCGACTCTCTCTCTCTCTCTCTCTCTCTCTCTCTCTCTCTCTCTCTCTCTCTCTCTCTCTCTTCGTGTCCTTCACAATAAACCCAGATCCATCATCTTCTCTCCAACACTTCATCTCTCTCTCGATTTCCTTCACATTCGTAACAACTCTCGATCTCCGATGGCTGGGAAATCTAAATCTAGTAGAGGCCGAGGCAGATCAACCGCTGGAGGCGGTCGAGGCAACGGCGGAGAGGTTACGTCCTCAAGCCGAATTGTTCCACCACCACACCAAAATGGTCCACCCTCAGGCGGCGGTCCGACCTCCCACGGCGGAAATGGTTCACCCCTTGGCGGAGGTGCGACACCCAATGGCGGAGAGGTTATGCCCAAACCCCGATTTGGTAGATCAACCGGTGAAGGAGCGTCTTCCTATTCCTCTAACCCGTCATCTCAGAGGACACCTTCATCTCAGGCGACACCGTCCTCTCAGGCGACAGTTTCAAGAACGGCTCTTCCAGTTCAGTATCCGGTAACAACTCAACCGCAAGGCACTCATCAACTCCGAAATCAAAATCCTCAACAACAACCTCCTCCTTATCAACAACAACCTCCTCCTTATCAACAACAACCTGCGGCATATCATATTGGACAGCAACATGCGGAAGTTCACTTTCCCGATCCTCAACAAGAAATGGAGGAAGAGGGTCAAGTAGATGCTCCCGAACCAGAAGAACAAGACTACCAGCATCTGTTAGATGAGCTGTTGGCTCTACCTGGCCGAGAGAGACTACCAATGTTGAGTGAGCATCCGATACCCGGCGTCAAGACGACATGGTATATTTCCTCTTCTTTTTAGTTATACATGTGCTTGTATATGTATAAGTTTCTGTACTGTTGACACTGATTTGCTTAGGTGATATTAGTTTAAGGTCTTCATTGGGTCTTATATAAATAATATGTTCTGCTAATGCATAATTGTACATGTATGTTTCATTATGTCTGTTTACTGATGAATAGTTATCCCATTGTATCTTTCCTTAGATGGTTCATAGTTTACCCATGCTCTGCGTACAACTAAGCATTTGTATCTGTGTGCATAAGATATAGAGACAAACATAAGATATAGATACTAATTCTTCTAAAGCTTTTTGGTTTTAACTTAACCTATATTTATATTCATGTAATAGGTTTACACGGGACCAAGGAAAACTGACTCGTGTGATTGCTGGAATCTTCCGTCGGAAATTTGATGGGCCATATTTTAGCTGGAAGGTTATGCCTCTGCACATCCAAGAGAGATATTTCAGATCGTTTGCGGTATGGTTTTATGGTTTTACTTGTTTAATATTAAAGTACTAAAGATACAATTTCATAAATACTTACTAATCTTCTACTGTGTAGCGCAAGTACACTTGGGATACCGGGATCACAGAGCTTGTCAAGGACCACTTCTTGAAGATTGCCAAAAATCGGATGAAAGGCATAGTGAGCCAGGCTAAGAACAGTGGTGAAAGACCACCTTGGATTGGCGAGACGCTCTGGGAACAAATGTGGGTGCATTGGAACACTCCCGATGCAATTGAGAGGAGCTCTACTGCTTCACAGTCCCGTAACTCTGATCGGGGCGGTCTAGGAATTGCAAAGCATGTTTCCGGCCAAAAATCTTACTTGCGCGTGCAACAAGAAATGGTAAATCCTTTCTCCTTCCTTTACTATTTTAAACTGCATCAACTTATTATGTGTTTTCTATGATCACAGGAAGAGGAATTAGGGTGTCCGGTTTCTTTTGGAGAAGTGTTTATGAGGACGCATACAAGGGCAGATGGGACTTTTGTTGATCACAAAGCCAAACAAGTAGCTGATGCTTATGAGAAGAACCTAGCAGATGTGATGGAGGAAAGGGATGAAGATGGCCCAGACTGCTCAGACAATGCGTCTGAAATCTCTACGCATCGCACCCTCACCATTGAAGAAAAGAATGATATCTTTCTTAAGGTAATTTTCTTTAAGTTCTGCTTTAGTAGCATAGGATTGTCTTTGTTTTGCTCTCTGGTTTCTTAGCATAGGATTTTCTGCTATTTTGTTTTCAAATTTGTTTCATCTTCTGTTGTTCTTCTCATTACCTGGTATTCAGAGCTTCAATGATACTTCATGTCTTTGTTTGGTGAGCACTAATTGTCAGCATAGGAACAATTGGGTCTTCTCAATATAGTGTTTTTCTTTCTGCTTTTTGTTGTGCATCATTGTCAAATCATTGTGAAAGATGTGAACTCATTCATTTTGATTTATACACTTGTAATAGATGTGAATCATTATGCTGGTTTTACTTGGAAAAGTTGTTAATCATTCTGCTATAGATTGTTTCTGAATCCTCCTCTTTTGAATCATTCTGATATATACTTGTTTAATCTTCTTCTTAAGCATTCTATCTGTTTAGCTTTGTTTTTGTCAAGTTTGACTATCAACCTGTTTTATGTTGTTTTAGTGTACTCAGACAGATCCGAAGGGGAACCCTTTCGGACTTGGCCAACTTCGAGAGATGATCAGCAAAGGGAAAAGGAAAGAAAGCTATGCAAGCTCTTCTTCCTCATCACTTTTAGAGATCCAAGAACAACTTCAAACAGCTCGTCGTAAGATAGATGAGCAAGAAGCGGATAATGCTCGACGTGATGAGGAGCAACGACAAGCTCAATTGCGGATCTCAACTTTGGAGAAGATGCTCTTGTACCTGAAAAACTCAGATCCCGGCCTAGCAGCTTTCCTGATGGAGCCCCCTGTCTTGGTTACTTCCCCAGCCCCCGCACCTATCACTGCCGCAGGAACTGCACCACCTTCTGCACTAGGCACCACACCTACCACATAGCTCTAGCCATAAACATTTTTAAAACCTCTTTCTTTTGTGTTTGAACGTATTTTTATGTTTGGGATTTTTAGTTTATGTTTCATAACTTGTTTATGTCATGTTAAAGACTAAGTTTATTTTGTCTATTAGTATTATAACTTTCTGCTTCTTCTTAATTTATTTTTATCTTTTCAAATTCGAAATAATATATAAAATAATTATATATATTTTTTTTCTTTGGTTAAAACTGTCGCAAAAATGATGCAAATTTGTGACTGATTTGCGACACTTACATTGATGAAACCAACAAAGTGGTGGTATTTTAGTTATTAATATGTGATGCTTTAGTGACGACTTTGCGACCATCGACCCTCATTAGCCTCTACCATATTAGTCTTAAAACGTCGTATATATACGACTACAAATATCGTCACAAATTAGTCTCCAGAGAACGACTCACATAATTAGTCATATAGTAGTCGCAAAGTTCAGGTAGTCCCTATTTAGTTGTTAATATACGACTACTCTTGTTAGTATCAAAGTAGTCGTATATATACGACGAATTAAAACAGTCACAATTTAGTCCCTAATAGGCGGCTACTGTGCGACTATTTTATTTTGCGACCAACAATCTGCGACTACTTATTTTAGTCCCTAAGTAGTCGCAAATTGAGTTTTAGCGACCATTTTGTGACTTTCCTGGTAGTCGCTCATCTGCTGTTTTCTTGTAGTGTCTTGGTTTGATCGTCAAGCGTGTGTAACTCATGGTTCCAAAAGATCTTCGATCTTCTTTGGATCAGAATAAGAGTATTTGCTTGTGGTTCTAACCGGAAATAAATTCCGGCAACAGGTTGCTATCTTACTCTATTTCCTCCATGGCGTCGTTGCTTTACTTTCTAGTTTGTTTTTCTTGCTTAGTTTTAGGTTTTGTGCTTCTGTTGTATTCTAGATTTTGGGTTTAGCCTTTTAAGTTTCTGGAGAAATTTCTATGTTCCTCCGGCTTTTGGCTTCAGAAATTTCTTTAGAACTTGCCGGTTTTTGGCTCCGAAAGTATTCTCGTGTCTTACCGGCTTTTGGCTCGGAAGGATTGTGATCCTTGTCCGTTTGTTTGTAATTTTGGATTCCAAATTTCAATTAAATATACCAGATGACAACAAATTTTTTTTTTAACTAGGGGTACACATGGATTTAGGACCAGCCGTAATGGATCAGCAATCTTACATCTGTGTTTTTTTGTAGATGACTCTTTTTTTTTCTGCAAAGCCAAAGAAGTAGAATGTCAAGCCTTTTTGAGGACCCCCTAAAGACTTATGAAAGAGCATATGGACAAGTGGTAAATTTTCTGAAGACTGCAATTACGTTTGGTAAGGATTTAAACTCTGATTTTATAAATCAAATCACTCAAATGATGGGTGTTTAGGGATATTTTTGGTACATGGGTCCAACCAGTAGGAGGCAAGTCTCTTGTACAGTCAATAAATGCGTGAAAGCTGGAGAAAACACGATTGAAGCGTGTTTTCCGACAGCTCTCTGACGCTCAAGTCAGAAAAGAGCAAAAGAAAGGGGTGCAAGAGACCACGAGGTAAGATGTGGAGAGCAAGGAAAGAAATCAGAAAATGAGACAGGAATGAGAGAAAATTGACACCATTCCAAATGAGGGATGGTCCACGGTGTATCAACACGTTTAAGTGAAGAAAATTGAGGGTAAGACAAAGGAAAAATAGAGCTTTTGGTGAAAGAAATGGTCGGGAATGACCCAAAAGATGGCCTGCGATGGGCCGAGAGTATGACCAAGGATGGTCGGAAGAGACTGGATCTCGTTAGATCATAAGGAAATGGGCTTTAATGTTTAGAGAGAATAACACAAACTTAGAGGTTTAAGCCGGTCGTCGAAGTTATCTTTATGTGGGAAACTAGTAAAGTATTTATAGAGTTTTACATGCCCAGGCTAGGATACCGGGCTCCGCGTCCTCCGTCGAGTCGGGTTTGGGTCCAACATTTTTCCGCAGTACGATGTACTCGAGTACTTTTCACCTACCACTTCTATTTTTATTCGCTAGCTGTCCGACAATATGGCCCTACGGGGCAGAGCAAGCTTTTACCGTATCGATCTTAGCGCTTGACGCGGCGGGATGAACGCTAGGAAGGCCCTCATAATCATTTTTGTCTGCTTTAATCCTTTCGTGGAGCACAAGTCCATTGCTTTTACCTATTACACACATAAGGTGAATAATATTAATTGTTTGACCGTGGACCAATTCAAGTATATTCAAACACCTTAACATTCGCGCTTTAAAGAAAATTCATACCTAACCCGAGTTTTTGATACGGAAAGTCGGGCTCCGTGCTTTGCTTCCCGTGTGGCTTCACTACATGTATGTCTGACCACTTAGTTCTTGACCAGAATCATCCTTAGCTGTGTGGCCACATCACTCGGGATGGGGGGTAGGTTACAGGTGGCCTAACCCATCAAATTACTTGGACCACTGTAGATCAGGCCCAAGTACCCCTAGGGCCGGCCTAGTAGACCAACTACACATATGGCGCTAAGAGATTCACCTAAACTATATACAAGTGGCGCTAAGAGATTCGCCTAAGTTAAGGGGATTATTTATCCAAGACAACTTGCCCCTATTGTTCGAGTCTATGTGGCAGGCTCGGGCAACAGAAGAGCGTCCTCTTGAAGAGGGATAATCTTCAACCTCTCGAGGAGCAAAATTTAAATGGAGTTTGAATCGCCAACATGATCTCCTGCCTTTGCTTCCTGAAACATCAAATATGGTCAACTTGAACCGAGTCCGGATGTATGGGGAGTCAGTAGAACCTCCCGGAAGGCTGGAGCCAGAGTTCAAAGACCTTGAGGGCACAAGATCCCTCATGAAGGCTGTAACCTGAGTCTGGATCCCTACGGGCATGAGAACTTCAAAGGCCTAAGCATGAGTCTGGAGACCTGGGAGGCATGAGAACCCCCTGAAGGCCCACTGCCTGAGTTCGGACACCTGGGAGGGCTTAGGATCTCCTCGGAGGTCGCGATGACCTCAGTCCGGAGACCTGGGAAGGCATGAAAACCTCCTCATAGACAATGGGCCTGAGTTGAGAGACATGCCCCCTCGGAGACTACTAGACCTAGATCTAATATTCCAGAGGGTAGTGTCGAGGAGTGGGAATCCGTTTTCGAAGATTGAATCGCTCCAGGGCATGAGCCTGGGTGAAATACAATGACAGGTCGGGCTACATCCTTGACAATCTCTTTTTTTTTTTTATCCCCCTTTTTTTAAAAAAATGTACATTTCTTCATTTTTTTTTTTTTACATCGGGTCGTAGTAAATTAGGTTGGCCCATATATTTTTTTTCTTTTGCAAGTGGGCGACCGTTAGTGGCACTTCTTTGCTTTCTACTGCGAGGTGGATATTTCATCATTATTACTTCCTTGATTCTCGCGGTGCATCGTATGTTGATCGACAAGTGGCGAGCCGGTTCCCGCACGTCTTCTACATGCTTCTTTTGGCGATATATATAGTAGCAGTTCCACCTCTTTTCGATATTCGGAAAGTTTCCTTTCTTTCTGCTTTCATAAGAGAATCTTCTTTCTTCTCTTCTACTCTTCCTCTCTAAGATATCTCTTTACGTCGCCCTTTCGTCCCCTTCGCTTTACCTTTCAGCAATGTCTTCCTTTTCGTTGTCTTCATCCTCGTATTCCTCTGATAGTGGCGAACCCATTAGGGTCCCTCCGACCGTGTCTACGTTTTCGTCTCTAGTCAGATATCAAGAACCCGGAGATGTGCCTGCGGTTCCTCCTGGGGGTTATTTCACCGTCTTCTAGTCCTCGTTTCGAGCAGGTTTCCGCCAGTGGCTGTCCTGGGCGATGATAGAGTTATGTAAGAAACTTCAGATTGCCCCAGTCAACTCTTTGTCCGTTCTTGGAGGTTGATAAATGCCCTACAAATACTATCGGGCTTATCTGGGATTGTTATTTTGGGGGCTATGATCGTTGGGGCTTTTAAGGTTCAGAGAATATCTCCTAGATCGAGGTGATTTGAACTTGCTCTCCATAGCAATCCCAGGTGTCCGGTCGAATTTCCCTCCATATCGAGGTCGATGACAAGATGCATTTTTTCTTCACCAGGTAATTTCCTTCTTTCGTCGCCGATGTGGCTTGCCAAATGGATCCTTTTCCTCCTTCCGGTCTGTTCACGCACTCTCTACGTGTCGTACTTTTCTAGGTAATGTTCTGCAGATCTGGCTCCCATATCATGAGTTTCCCAATGCCTTCTTCTTGATTCTGCATCCTTACCGGTGTCCCGATTTTTTGCTCTCCAACAAGGTGGTCAACGGGAATTCTCTTGGAGTGACTTCCTGCCGCTCTTATGTGAGCCCAAGTAGCCTAACCCGCCTTAGGATTACCTGGGAAAACTTGCCTCCGTCTCAAAGTGTCCCTCCTATGTCAGAGGGCTAGGACCTCATCACTTGCCGTAGCACAAGGAAGATTCAAGAAGGGGCTAACTTTTCTCCATAGGCCTTCGCGAAGACTCCTTCACATGGATTAATCTATAATTAGTAATCCTTGCCCTAGGAAAGAAATGGGGCTCACAAAGAAGAAAACAGACCAACTTTCGACCCGGTAGTCTCAGTTTGCATCGACAATGACCACCCAGAAAGATGCGTCGAGATTGGAGCTAAACTAAACGAAGTTATTAAAGAAGAATTGATCTCTTTCTTGAAAAAGAATGTATATACTTTCGCTTGGACAACCAAAGATATGACGGGCATTGCCATCGATGTAACATTTCACGAGCTGAACGTAGATCCAACTTTCAAACCAATAAAACAGAATAGGAGAAAGCTAGGCCTCGAAAGGGCGAAGGCTGTCCATGAGGAAGTAGAACGGCTGCTGAAAGTCGGATCAATCACCGAGGTTAAATACCTGGACTGACTTGCCAACCCTGTTGTAGTGAAAAAGAAAAATGAAAAGTGACGAGTGTGTGTGGACTTCACCGACCAGAACAAGGCATGTCCGAAGGATAATTTTCCACTACCACACATTGACCGTTTGGTAGGGGCGACAGCCGGGAACAAGCTATTGTCATTCATGGATACTCTCTCAGGATACAACCAGATCTTTCTTAATCCCGAGGACAGAGAGAAGACAGTATTCATAACGGATCGTAGGATATATTGCTACAAGGTCATGCCATTCGGCCTTAAAAACGCTGGGGCAACTTATCATCGTCTGGTAAACAAAATATTCTCACGACAGCTTGGAAACAAAATGGAGGTGTATATAGATGACATGCTGGTAAAATCCCTCAAGGAGGAGGATCATGTTTTCCACCTGGCAGAATGCTTCGAACAGTTAAACTTGTACAACATGATGCTCAACCCGACTAAGTGCAAATTCGCGGTGACATACAGAGAATTCCTTGGGTATCTAGTCACCCGCCGAGGCATCGAATCAAATCTGAAGTAGATCAACGCTCTGATACAAATGACTTCACCAAAAACAAAATGCAAAGTTCAACGACTAATAGGATGCGGTGCAGCACTAAACCTCTTCATTTCACGATCCACCGACAAATGCCTACCGTTCTATGATACTCTATGCGACAATAATAAGTTCGAATGGACAGAAAAGTGCGAACGGGCGTTCCAACGGCTGAAAGAGTACTTAGAAAGTCCTCCAGTACTCGTGAAACCAGTGGAAGGTGAGCCATTGTTCCTCTACATGGTTGTTTCCGCAACTTCAGTAAGCGGAGTACTCATCCGAGAAGAACGTAGCGATCAGAAGTCCATCTTTTACGTCAGCCAAACTCTAGCCGACGCCGAGACCAGATATCCGCTGATGGAGAGCTAGCACTATCAGTAGTAATGTCTGTCCGGAAGCTAAGATCATATTTTCAATCACACACTATAGTATTCTTGACCACATTCCGTTTACGATCTATCTTGCACAGTTCGAGTCAATCCGGTAGATTAGCCAAATGGGCAATTAAGGTGAGCGAGTATGATATCGAGTATAGGAGCCGAACCTGCGTGAAATCTCAAGTCCTTGCAGGTTTCCTAATCGAAATCCCGAGAGAGGAAATAGAAGAATCGACTCCAAGCTTGATATGGAAGCTTCACACAGATGGATCATCATCAAAACAAGGTTTCGGGGTAGGGATACGATTGACCTCCTCAACGAGCGAAATCCTCGAACAATCATTCCGCTTGGATTTTCGCGCATCCAACAACAAAGCAGAATACGAAGCCCTGATCGCAGGAATGAAACTTGCTCACGGACTCAAGATTACACATATTCACGCCTTATACGATTCAAAACTAGTGGTCAACCAAGTCAGTGGCGAGTATACAGCCAGGGATGACTGGATGGAAGCTTATCTACGAATCATTAAGGAGCTAGCCGCACAGTTTGAAGAATTCCCATTAACATGAATACCTCATGGAGAAAACACTTCGGCATATGCATTAGTAGCGCTCATCCACTTTCGACCCATACTTGAAAAGGATAATCTCGGTAGAATTCATTGAACGTCCAAGCATCAATCTCTCCGGTACCATTAACTCGGTAACCCGCTCCCAAGCAGCTAGTCTAGCAACAGACACGTCCGAAGGGGTTGTCCCAATAGAAGACAACATTGAAGCCACCACCATAATGGAAGAAGACCAGAACGCGGATTCCCAACCTGGAGATGAAGCAGTTGAGATGGAAGAAGATTAACAATCAGTAGAAATGGAGTACATATGCGACAAAGAGTGGATGGGAGCAATCCGCCGAGGTAAAGGAGTCTCGCAACTCGTCGGATGAAGACATGAAGATGAGTTTGAAGATGCGTCGGAAAATCAAAAAAAAATGCCACAGAATGTTGAGGGTGCTACAGAAAATTCAAAGAAACCACCGCGGATCATTGAAGATGAATCGGAAAACACAAAGCAACGGCGGCGAACAAATGGGAAATTCAAATAAATAAGAGAGAGAGAAGAGAGAGGACAGAGCTCTACCTTTGGATTTTTGAGGATACGAAGTGAAAGAAATGAGGAAACACTTCGTGATTTATAAAGAAAAATCTAGGGCTGCAGCGCGTGGATAAATATGCCTCGGGAATCAGCAAAAATGTTTTGAATCCTCGACATAATCATTACATGACATCATGATTACTCGTTTCCCAATAAATTCGCTACCGTAAATATAACGCAAGGTGTAACCTGAGCCATGGAGCTAACTCAACACGTCACCAAGGGTTTGGCTTAGTATGATATACCTTCATAATTTTGGCTCGACATGTTGATTTTAGCATCGGTTCGAAACTCCAACCTCGTCACAATCAATCCTTGAATCTGACGAGCTGGGAGGCTAACTGTTGGGGTCGGTTTTCACCCACAAAGATCAACAGTTGGGCTAGGGCGACAAAGTTATGGGCCGAGCCAAACATTGCCACGAACCGAGGCGTATGAGCACGCACCAAGGCAAACATTGCCACCTGCCGAGGCATATCAGCACGCGTCGAGGCAAACATTGCCACCTGCCGAGGCATATCAGCATGCGCTGAGCCAAACATTGCCATGAACCGAAGCGTATCAGCATGCGTCGAGGCAAACATTGCCACCTGCCGAGGCATAACAGCAAGCGCCGAGGCAAACTTCACCTTAGGCTGAGGCGAGTGTCAACACGCACCGAGGCAACATTTCCAATGGGCCGAAGCAAAATATCGCCCTCGTGGGCCGAGGCGACGCCGTCACAGGTCATTTCAAGATTTGGACCGAATCGACGAACAAAACCAATACGGAAGTCGGCCAAGGAAGAAAAGGCAATACAAATCTCCAAAGAAAAAAGAAAAGATTCCAATATTCTCGGTAGGACGGTAGAATCTGAAGTCTATAAAAGAAGGAGAGAACATTAGAAAGAAGCGATCAAAAATTTGACAGAGCAATAGACTTTATACTTTAGCAAAATCTTGTAGACAAAAGCTTGTCAAATCAGCAATAAAACCATCTTTAGATCTCTTTTCTGTAATCAACGCCTAGAAGTTTCTGTTCCCCCTAATTTGTTCTAACCAAGTTTAGCTGTGTGAGTTTCGACTCTCACATTGATTAGAGCCTAGCACCAACACCCAATAGATAATATACCCTAGTCAATTACCTTAACTCATGATCCATAATCCCTTAGATTAATTTCATCTTATTTTCTTGCATTGTTGTTTTATTTGCTTTGTTCTTACTTGCATTTTGTCCACCTGTATAGTTTGCTTATTTAGTTTGCATTCTCATTTGTTGCATTTCATTAGTATTGATTGGGAATGTAAAGAAAAGAAAAACCCAAAACATCAATTTAGCTTAGCTTTTAAAGTATCTTGCATTCTTAGTGACTATCTCATTTTCTTGTGAATTCGATCTCTAAGTATTACACCGAATTTTCAAGCACTTGAGGTAGATTTAGGGTTAAAACTTAGTAGTAGTTTTCCTTCTATCAAGTTTTTGGCGCTATTGCGGAGAAAATTTTCTTGGTCGATCTCCCTGGTTGATTTAGCCAACACCAGAAGCTGAAAAATGCAGATGCAGTCCAAAACGACTTTAAGATCATGTCAGATTAAGGCCTTCCCGTGCCCAATTTAATCTCAAATTTGATAGAGAGATAAAATTAAGTTAGATTCACGTGGGCGTTGGATTCAACTTATTCCGAATTACGGTTCAAAAGTTATGGCCAATTTAGTGAAGACATGTCACCTGGATCGACCTACCAGGACTGGTCGATCTCGTGGGTCAATCCAGGATGCACCAGAGGACTTTCTCATCCCACTGCTACATGTTGGATCGACCATCCTCACACAAGTGGTTGATCTCCCTGGTCGATTTCGAGTTCATTTTTGTGTTTAAACCGGGTTTGATCCGGTTTGTCTCGGGTTGACCCGGTATCTTTCCATTAAAACCCCTAAGTTGTGCTTTGTTATGAGTTTTCTCCCTTAAGTTTGCTTATGCTTTTTTTTCTTGGATTGATCTTTTGATCTTGATGTTTATTTAAAGTTTTTTTAATCTTTTCTTCATATTTCCATAATTATGTCTATTTCTTTCATTGCTTTTGTTTTTGCTATTTCCATGTGTGAGCAGTGAACTTATGGATTATGGGTTAGGTAGATTAGAGTGATTAGAAATTGGGTTATAGTGTATTAGGCTTAGATTGCATAGAGTCCTTTATTGAGATGCATCTAAAGCTAGATTTAAAGTAACTTATCAAATTCTAGAACATGGTCTTTTCATTCCCGAAAGGTGTTTGTGAAAATGTCTAGAAGAATTTCAAATGAGAATTTCACATCTTAGCCAATTAACCATTGATGATTAAGATGATTTGTGGGTTTAGGGACTTATAAACATTGCTTCTTAATTCCATAATTGCAAACGAGAGTTTATGATAAATAGGAGATTAAAGAAAGGAATTAATGCCACGAAAGTAGATTAGTCTAGAATTAGTGGTCATTTTCCTAGGAAAAGAATTGATTAGAGCCTAGCACGAACACCCAATAAATAATTTATCCTAGTCAATTACCTTAACCCATGATCCATAATCCCTTGATTGATTTCATCTTGTTTTCTTGCATTGTTGTTTTATTTGCTTTGTTCTTACTTTGTATTTTCTCTACTTGTCTAGTTTGCTTCAAACTAATTTAGTTTGCATTCTCATTTGTTGCATTTCATTAGTATTCCTAATTAGGAATCTAAAGAAAAGAAAAACCCAAAACATCCATTTAGCTTAGCTTCTAAAGTATCTTGCATTCTTAATGACTATCTCATTTCCTCGTGGATTCGATCCATAAGTATTACACCGAATTGCCATGCACTTGTGGTAAATTTAGGGTTAAAACTTAGTAGTAGTTTTCTTTCTATCACCTAGTCATAGCCATTCATCAATTTTTAGATATATAAGTGATGTGAAGACCGTAGCTAGGGATAAAGGTAACTTTAAGTTTATGAAGATCCCGAGGGAGGCTAATAATGTTGCTGATATGTTAGCCAAAAATGGTAGAACAAGTCATCTCCCCCATGTAATAAGTTGGAACATTGTATCTTAGCTTCTTGTTTAATAAATTAAAGTGTTGACAAATAAAAATATTCCAACTAGGGGTACACATAATCCCACAAAAAAAGAGAGACAATTCTACAATGGAAAAATTACAATTCCACTAATGTGTCAAAGAATCCACAAAAGATAAAATAAATATTTTCTAATGGATAATGATATTAATCCCAAAACTCGGGATATAAAAACCTGAAACCAGGTTTTAAAAACCCTTCGAGATCTCATTATTACAATATTCAACTGTTTCAGGATACGTCGGTGGAAGATGATCTTACTGGGATTTCTTCTCCCGATACGAAAAATTAAAACTACATCCTAAACATATAGGTTACAATAAAAATAAAACAAAAACATCAAACTTATCCAATAAGTTTTGATAATAATCGAACACGTGTCCAGGGCGTAGACATGTGAGAAACTTTTTGGACTGAAAGAGATCCACCACATCCATGAGTCATCCACTCCGCTGGTGAGAAAAGTTAATAGGAGATGGAAAAATGTCCACATATGTGTTGCACCTTTATTCCACAAGATCCCGATCTTGTTGATCTCAGATTTTACACAAACTAAAGCTGAATGCTTCGATACTTTATTAACAAAGATACTTGGCCTTTAAATAGCCAAAGATGAAGACTCAGTCTTCTTACAACAACATGAAACAGACATTGCATGAACTTAACAGAAAAAACCAAAATATTTGGTCCACTAATTGATTCCTAATAAATCGGAACTTATTCTCAAACTGAATTAACCGTAGACTAAATCAAACCCAACAATGCCTCTCCTAAACTGAAAGCGATGACATTCAGTTTATCCTTTTGCACACTCCAAGCTTCTCCCTTAATTGAACGAAAACCTCCAAACGCAATGGCTTAGTCAAGATGTCTGCAATCTGCTCATTGGTTCCACAGTGAACAAGCTTAACAACACCATTCTTAGTAAGATCTCTTAAGAAATGAAACCTGACATCGATATGATTGCTTCGACCGTGAAGAACATGATTCTTTGACAACTTAATAGACGAGCTGTTGTCACACATAATAGTGGTACTCCTTGACTATCTTAACCCGAACTCTTCCAAGATCCTCCTCATCCAAACACATTGAAATGCACAGTAAGCAGCAGCAACAAACTCGGCCTCCGTTGTGGACAGAGTTACCACAGGCTGTTTCTTCAACGCCCAAGCTACGACTCCTCCACTAAAAAGAAATATATAACCATTTTACTTCTCCTATCGTCAATATCACCAGTATAATCACTGTCCGTGTAGACAGGTAGTTCACCAATAGCTCCTCTTTTGTAGAACACACCAAAATTCAAAGTGCCGTTTAAATTTCGTAGCACTCTCTTTGCTGCCTGCATGTGTTGATCGGTAGGATCCGCCATATATCTGCTCAATAGGCACACAACATACATCAAATCTGGCCTCATTAATGTGATGTACATCAAGCTCCCGATCAATTGTTTATACAAAGTCGGATCCACTTTATTCCATCTCCTTCCTTTGAAAGTCTTGTTCCCAGCATAATTGGATTTTTAACTTCATTTCCACACTGCAAATTAAACCTCTCCAAGATTTCTCCAGCATATTTCCTCTGATGAATGAAAATCCCATCTGCATTTTGTATCACCCCAACTCCCAAAAAATATTTCATTCTTCCCAAATCGGTCATATCAAACTCTTCCTTCATGGATGATTTAAACATTTCAAGCATAATCACATGATTCCCAGTAAAGATCAAATCATCTACATATAGAGACACAATGAGAATCTTGGTACATTCTCCAACTTTTATGAGCAGTGTGTGTTCATATTCGCACCTTTGAAACCCTTCCTTGGTGAAGTATGCTTCGACTCTACTGTACCAAGCGCACGGTGCCTGCTTCAAGCCGTATAGAGCCTTTGTGAGCTTGTAAAATTTACGCTCCTCTCCCCCTTTTATGTATCCTTGTGGTTGTTCTACATAGACGTCTTCGGAAAGCTCACTGTGTAAGAAAGCGCTCTTTACGTCCAATTGGTAAACACACCAACCTTCTTGAGCGGCCAGAGCTAGGATCATGCGTATCGTATCCCATTGTGCTACCGGAGCAAACACCTCGTTGTAGTCCACGTCCTGTTGTTGTGCATAACCCTTGGCTACGAGCCTGGCCTTGTACTTGTCTACCTCTCTTTTCTCGTTGAGCTTTGTTTTATAAACCATTTCACTCCAATTTTCTTTGCCCCTTTTGGTAGCTCTGTAAGATACCACGTTCCATTTCATTATATTGAATCCAGCTCAGTCTCCATGGCTTTTATCCATTTGTCATCTTCTTTGGCTTCATAAAATGTGGCTGGATCATCAACTGAAACAAACATGACCAAATTTGTTGTATCTTCTTCGTCTTCTTCTTCTTCATATACCTCTTCACCAGTCGTGTAATCTTGCAAATAAGGCGGTGGTCTCCAAATTATTTGAATCGAATGCATCGTATTCTAGGAAGTCTCCGCCGGTCTTACATCTGCAACTTGCGGCGAAGGAAGAAGAAGATCATGATTTAACTCTTCTTCATTCTGCTTCGTATCGGACTCATAATCTCCCGAAATTAACTCATCATCTCTTGTTTCTCCAGCCGTCTTCTCCCAATTCCATTCCTTCTCTTCCTCAAATATAGCATCTCGACTTATTATGACTTTTTCTGTAAGCAGATTGTATAATCGATACCCTTTCAGTTCGTTGCTTACTCCGATTAGCACACATGTTGTGCTCTTGTCGTCCAACTTCTTCCCCCTCTGATCTGGGACATGAACATGTGCCAGACAACCGAACACTCTGAAGTAATCCACTGTCGGTTTCACTCCACTCCACATCTCTTCAGGTGTCTTTTCCTTCAAAACAGAGGTCGGACTTCGGTTTAATACATGTACAGCCCATCTTGATGCTTCCGTCCAAAACCTTTTCGGGACTTCTTTGTCAATGAGAATACATCTCACCATATTCATAATCGTCCGATTTTTATGCTCATCTACTCCATTCTGCTATGGTGTGAACGCAGTTGTGAGCTGTCTGCTTATCCCCGTCTCTTCACAGAACAGTTTGAATTCATTTGACGTGAAATCTCCTCCTCTGTTGGTTCTTAGACAAACCAATGTCTCTCCAGTCTCTCTCTCCACCTGACTCTTAAATCTTGTAAACAAGACAAAAGTCTCAGATTTGTTGGATAATAAATAAATCCAAATCTTTCTGCTGTAATCGTCGATAAAGGTAAGAATGTATTTCTTATCGCTGTTCGACGCTAGAGAGATTGGACCACAAAGGTCTGAATGTATCAAATGTAGTCTTTGTGATGAACGCCACATACTCTTCTTTGGGATACTTTTCCGATGTTGTTTTCCCACCGAACAGCTCACACACTTTGCAGCTTCCTTTGTTGTCTTTAGATGTGGCATCCCTTTCACCATATTCTGAAATTTCAACATTCTCAAACCCTTATAGCTGAGATGCCCATACCTGCGGTGCCAGAGTTGAAACTTGTTCGTCGCGGTGGTTTGTAGACACTTAGACATAGCATTCAGGACAGTTTTGGGTGCTATGATCTTGAACAGTTTGTTTGTCATTGTCTTTGACTGCATAATCAAGCCCAAATCAGGATGAAAAACCTTGCATACTACATGCTTCATCAAGACCTCGCATCCTTTCTCGACAAGTTGCCCTAAGCTGACCAGATTACTCGTCAATTCAGGTACAAGGTAGACGTCGGTGACTGTGTGTAATCTTCCATCAATTCGTAGACTCACGCTTCCTTTTCCCGTCATTGACAATGAAGAATTGTTCCCTAGTTTTGCCGAATAACGAAATCCTTCATCAAGTGTTGAAAACCAGAATTTGTCTCCACACATATGGTTGCTACAGCCTGAATCAAGGAACCAGACTTTTTCCTTTTCTTCATTGTTTCTCGTGACAGCCATCAACAATACATCATCCTCTTCACCATTTACCTCAGCATAGTTAGCTTTACCATTCCAGCCTGGACATTCGTATTGAAAATGTCCAAGTTTGTGACACTTGAAACACTCAATTGTTCTTTGTTGAAGAACCTTTCTCTGCCTCTTCCTCTTCCTTGTCCCATTCTTCCTCTGCCTCTGCCGATCATCATAGGTGACTTTCAGCACCTGTTCTTCTCCACCATAGCTTGGTTTTCTCATCTTTGATTCGTGGACTAGCAACGAGCTCTACAGTTCATCAACTGAGATATTGTCAATGTCTTTGGACTCCTCAATTAAACAAACAATGTAATTGAAATTCTCAGTTAATGTATGCAGAATCTTCTCCACAATCTTGATATCTTGCATGTCATCTCCACAATTTCTCATGTCATTAGCCACCACCATCACTCTTGTGAAGTAATCGGAGATGGTTTCTCCGTTCTTCATCTCCAAAAGCTCAAAATTTCTCCTTAACGTCTGTAACTAAGCACGCTTCACTCTTGAATTCCCTTGATATTTTTTCTTCATCGAATCCCACAACTGGTTGGAAGTCTCCTTCAAAGTGATCGTATTAAGAGTTGATTTATCGATTGCACTAAAGAGATAATTCTTCCCTTTGAGATCCTTCAGTCTTGCTTTGGCAAGAGCCTTCTTCTGTGCTTCGGACAGTGTTTCTTCACTGGCTGGCTCAGCAACTCCATCTTTCACCACACCAAAATATTCCTTTGATCTTAAGAGATTCTCCATCAGAAGACTCCAATGATCATAGTCGCCATCAAACTTTGGTATGTTAGGCTGCGCAAAGCTGCTTGATTCTCCCATCTTACTCACTCACTCACCCGTGTTTTTCTTCTCTTTCACTCGTGTTTCCCCTCTCTCTGAGTTTTTGCTCTAATACCAAATTTGTTGGTCTCAGAAATTACACAAACTAAAGCTGAATGCTTCGATACTTTATTAACAAAGATACTTCGCCTTTAAATAGCCAAAGATGAAGACTCAGTCTTTTTACAACAACGTGAAACATAAATTACAGGAAATTAACAGAAACAAATCGAAATACTTGGTCCATTAATTGATTCCTAATAAATCATAACTTATTCTCAAACTGAATTGATCGTAGACTAAATCAAACCCAACAGTTCTTATGACCAAAAACATTACCACACCGGAAGAATAAGAGAACCTCCACAACTAATCACCGTTAACTTAGCAAGATATTATGACTACGGTGATGGAAACCTCATGGCTTCTCTTCCGAAAATGAGAAATTTTTGAAACACAAAAGACAGAAAATGAAAATGAAGATGGCTAACAACTGAAAATGAAGAGAGCTAATAAAAATGAGCTTTTTTTATGGTAGTTGTGTTTTACCGCTAAAAAATATGGGTAAAATATAGTGTTATAATTCTAAAAGAAAAAAAAGAATATATAAGTTGTTTGGGCTAAATTTAGCTTTTTGACTTAGGTGAATCTCTTAACACCACATGTAATTTAGGTTAAGTGGTAATTTAGTTTGATCTTATGGGTCGATCCTATAGGGATTTTGACCTCCTTTACAACGGTCTGGGTAACTTGATGGATAAAGTCACGTTCTCTTAGGCTATCAGTGTTGGGTGGTGTGGCCACTGTGGGAGTCGAAAACAACAATACTAAATTTTTCAGGAAATAATTTAGGGATTCCAAAACTTCTATGAACAGAAACACAAAATAGAGATCCAAATATGGTTATTTTTATTGATATGTCGAAGAACTTCGAATACAGAGGTTATTCAGAAAAACCTAAGTATTCTTGCTATGTCAAAGTTGCGGATCCCCCTTTAGGTACAAGTGCATGTGTATTTATATGTAATATAAGTCGGCAGTCTTTTGCCCTAAACTGATAAGGAAACTTTCCTTTTTCTTCGCCTTTTTCTTTTCTTTATGATTAATTTTCCATTTTTCCATAAACCTTCTAGTCCGGCAAAAAGTTATGGGTTTTTCAGGTTGGCTCGACCCATTGTGTCTTGGGGCCACCAATCTACATCGCAGATATGGATGAAGATTACGACGTCATTGCCTCGTCTCGGTTTTAGGCTTGTCGTTCTTACTCACCCCTCGCCTTGTCCTTCCTCTTTACCGGCTTGACATGTCTATGCCCATACTTAGCCATTTTTGCCTATAGATCCCAGTTATGTGAGATCTAACCCCAACAGTTAGCCCCCAGCTCGTCAGTTTCTGTTTTGATAGTGACGAGGTAAAAGTGTTCGATACTGGGATTGTTGTAGCTAGTTCGGCAAAAATGTTGTGCCGAGCTGTGGAATTGTCAAGCGGCAGAAGAGGTCGGTAGACGTATGCAGGTCGGTGCGGATTTTGAATCGACACGTTTCTTTTTGGCTAACACGTGGCACGTTCTGGGCCACTCGTTTTGATAAGGCATCGAAGAGACGCCTCGATTCTTCCCCGGCACGCCTCCTAGATTAATTATTATTCATAGGGCATCGTGCTCCTCCTATAAATATTAGTCTTGATCTTTTAGTTTTCTCATTCTAATCTTCACCCAAAAAAGGTAGAAACTCTTCTTCTTCTCTTTCTTTTATTGTTCGTTGACATGGAGATACCAGGGCTTCGTTCGGATATTATCTCTGTCATCGTATGAAAACTTGGCCGTCTCACCTTGTGGAGACTTGGACACATCCTCCGAGTAGGGCGGATTGGCAGAGACATAGTGTACAATAGTGAAGTCTTGAAAGAACTTTGTATTGACGACTTGTGTGAGGACACAGATAAAATTATTCTAGACGGGACGTTTCGCAGCTTCTTTGTAAGATGTTTAGACGCCGGGAATCCAGCTGTTATTTATTATGAGGCTACAAGACTCGTAACCACACAACAGGACATCAACGCAGCTATGGAGCTTTTGGAACGGCTTATCTCTTTCAGCGCTAATGCGACCTATCTGTGTGGAATGCTGAATGTATGTACTGGTTGCACGGAAAGGGCTGCACAACTTCTCAAGTTATGTGTCGATGTTCATGATGAAGGTAATTTTGATGAACTCACCCGGCTTGGAGAAGGAGTTCTGGACACGGTTGTACCTTTCTATCCACTCGTGAATAACTCCTTTGTGTCAACGTGGAAATATCCTGACTGTCCAGACTTGCCTTTTCCGCATTGCACCGTCGAGCATGAGTATCAACCTGGATGCGAGAGATGTTACTTGTATTGGTTTGCGAGACGCTTTTCTCGCATGACATAGGGTGTTTATTGCGATGGTTGATCGGGTGAGGGAGGTCGGCTTCGCTATCCCTGAAGAGCTCGTGAGGGTAGCCGCAGAAGACAGAGCCCTTTGTTTTGTTTTGTCTTTTTTTTTTTTTTAAATTTTAAACCGCATTTTCCCCTCTGTGGGATTTATTAGTGCTTTGTATCATCTTGATCTTTGGGGACTTACTTTAGTGGAGTTTTTGATTCCTCTGTCTATGCTTTTTGTGTTGATGTGCTTTGAGCTATTCCGTATTGACTGTCTTAGCTCGTTCTTGTTCATAATAATGAGATCACTGATTTTAGATTGTATTGCCAATGTTCGACTAATTGTCACCGAGGTAATGTACGCTTGGTACTTAGTCTTTTTTGATATATTGTGACCAGCGATCTGTTTGCTGATTTTAGAGGTTATGGCTAGCGATCCATTTGCTAGGTTTAGATGTTATGACTAGCGATCTGTTTGCTAGGTTTAGATGTTATGACTAGCAATCTGTTTGCTAGGTTTAGATGTTTGACTAGCGATCTATTTGCTAGGTTTAGATGTTATGACTAGCGATCTGTTTGCTAGGTTTAGATGTTTACTTCAGGGTTACGAGCACGTTTTCCTTCAACATGTCCACTCTGATAATAAACATAGATGTTACGACCATCATTCTGTTTGCTAGGTTTTGATGTTTATTTTAGGGTTACGAGCATGTTTTCCTTCAACATATCCACTCTGATAATAAACATAGCGAGCTTAAATATCCATTGAGGATGTAGTAGAAAAGATCCGTTTAGGATGTATTAGTTCATTGTTGTAGCCAGCAACAATGAGTTTGATAATTATATCGAAGAGTCTGTTTTAGTTAAGACTTGATGTTTTGCGAGAGTCCATAGGTCAAGGGACTTGTCTTGATCAGTGTTTGCAAAAAAATGTATAGAAATGGGAGTATACACGTATACGTACCCACTCCCCCCCCCCTTTTAAGGAGGAAGGAGGGCAGCTGAACCCATCCTAAGATTAGTGTCCTATGTACCCTTTTCGGGGATCAAGCCGCCTCGTAGTTCATGTCTGATTTGATTTAGTGATAATATTTCTTCAGATGCATTGCGTTCCAAGATTGTTGAATTGGCACGTCGGCCATGTTAGCGAGCTCGTAGACCCCTGGACGAACTACTTTGGTGATTTTATAAGGTCCTTCCGAGTTTACTCCTATATTCCCAGCATTCGTTTCCGTCGTGTTCTGGAAGACTTACCTCAGAACTAAGCCTCCTTCATAGAACCTCCGGTTTCGAACATTAGAGTTGTAGTACTTAGTCGTTGCTTGCTGGTAATTTTGAATCTGGATCAGTGCTTGGTCGCGTCTTTCGTTGATCAAGTCCAGCTCATCAAGTAGTAGTAGATGATTCAGCCCTTCTTGTTCGGGGAGAAGTCTACGGTGAACTCCGGGGAAATGTATTTCTAGAGGAATAATGCATTATGTTCCATAGACTAAAGCGAATGGGGTTTCTCCTGTACCTCATCGTGGAGTCGTTCGATGAGACTAGAGTACTCCTTCGAGTTCATCGGCCCATCGACCTTTCTTTTCGTCAAGGCGTTTCTTTAGGCCATCAAGGATAGTCTTGTTTATTGCTTCAGCTTGGCCATTTCCTTATGGATATCGAGGCATGGACTTGCCTAGTCGTATCTTCCACTTTTCGCAGAAAGCTTCAAATCTTATCAAGATAAACTGTGAACCGTTATCGGTGACGATCTCATATGGAAATCCATGTCGGCAGATGATGTTCTTCCATAATAATTTTTCTACTTGAGTATCCTTTATGTTGGCATAGAAATCTGCTTCAACCCATTTACATAAATAATCCGTTAGAACAAGTAAGAAACGTTTCTACTTAGATCGGTGTAGAGGCCCGACGATGTCCATGGACCATCTCATAAACGGATATGGTGCCGAGATTGAAGACAACAGTTCGGTTGGTTGATGGATCATTGGCGCGTGTCATTGACATTTCTTGCACTTTGCAGAAAACTTCTCGCAATCCTTCACCATAGTGGGCCAGAAGTAGCCGTGAGGTTTTATTTTGATCGCTAATGCTCGTCCGCCAGAATGATTGCCACAAGACCCACTGTGAAATTTTTCCATGATTCGTCTGGCTTCTTCCCCTTCCACACAAGCCAACAGCGGTCCCGAGAATCTCCACTTGAAGACATTTCCATCAAGTAAAATATACCGAGCTGCTTGAGTTCGGAGTTTGCGAGCAGCCCATTTCTCGGATGGAAGATCGCCATCAGCGATGTAACCTCGTATTGTGTCCATCCATACTTTGTCATAGCCATATTTCCGGTTTACCGGTTGCCGAGCTTCATCCAATTCGGTTACTTCATCTTCGGGAAAAGGATCGTTGTTGGTTTTGACCTCCATGCCAGTTGCTTGATCCTCGTCGATGATCGTTGCATCGTGTTTGATCGGAGGCGTGCTTGTAAGATCCTCTTCCATTGTGACTGCAGTGTCTTCTTCTCAAATAACAGGTTTTTTGGGTATATCCTGTGCTAGCCTAGCTACTTGAGCTCGGGTTATCGCATTGACGGAATCGGGGATGCTAATACTCGGGCGTTCGATGAAATCTATCGGGATGATCCTTTTCAAGCCCGGGTCGGAGGTAGATGCTAGTGCTGCCAGTGCGTCCGCCGAGGTATTCTCTTTACGTGGTATTCGAGTAAGTGTGAATTCTTTGAATTTTGCATCTAGCTCCCGTACGATATTCAGGTATGCCTCCATCCTTTCGTATCCTGTTTCGTATTCGCCATTGAATTGATTTACCACCGGCTGTGAATCACAGAGTGCATTGATGCTTTCGACTTTAATTTCGTGGGCAAGCCTCAGACCAGCGATTAAAGCTTCGTATTCTGCCTCGTTGTTAGATGCTTGGAATGCCAACCGAAATGATTGTTCCAAGACCTAATATGTTGGAGAAGTTAAGCGTATTCCTACCCCAGAGCCATGTTTCGAAGATGACACGTCGGCATGAAGTGTCCATGTTGGATTCGGCGTTGGTTCTTTCACGCCTTCTTCCGGTAGTTCGATCAAGAAGTCTGGTAATACTTGAGATTTTGCGCAGGTTCTCCTCTGATATTCGATGTCGTATTTGCTCAACTCTATTTCCCATTTTGCCAATCTTTCGGACTGGCTGGGATTATGCAGGATGGATTGTAAAGGAGAAGTGGTTAGGACCACTTTGGAGTGTGACTGGAAGTATGGCCTTAGTTTTCGAGCTGACATTACTACGGACAATACCAGTTTCTCCATCTGCTGGTATCGGGTTTCTACGTCAGTTAGAGTTTAACTTATATAGAGAATGGGTTTCTGTTTGCCTCGTTCTTCTCGGACGAGTACCCCATTTATCGCGGTAGCTGAGATGGTTGTATATTATAAGAGCAAGGGATCCCCCTTCACGGGTTTCGCGAGCACTGGAGGCTTCGTCAGATAGCTTTTCAGCTGTTGGAATGCCTCTTTACATTTCTCGGTCCATTCGAACTTCTTGTTTCCTCTCAGGAGGTCGTAGAATGGCAAGCACTTGTCGGTGCATCGCGAAATAAAACGGTTCAACGCTGCGACGCATCCTGTAAGCCTTTAAACTTTTCGCTTCATTTTTGGTGAGGCCATCTGGATCAGGACGGTGACCTATTTCGGGTTCACCTCGATGCCATGATGAGTTACTAAGTATCCGAGGAATTTTCCTGATGTGACTGCGAATTTACACTTGGTCGGGTTGAGCTTATGTGGTGTAGGTTTAGTTGCTCGAAGCACTCCTTTATATGGGTTACATGGTCCTTTTCTTTGAATGATTTTACGAGTATATACATCTATGTAAACCTCGATCGTTTTGCTGAGGTGATCTGCGAATATCTTGTTTACCAATCTTTGGTAAGTTGCCCCGGCGTTTTTGAGGCTGAAGGGCATCACCTTGTAACAGTATATCCCGCAATCAGTGATGAATGTAGTTTTCTCCTGGTCGTTCGGATTCATGAAAATCTGGTTGTACTCGGAAAAGGCATCCCTAAATGAGAGGAGCTTGATGCATGTCGTACCTTCCACCAGTCGATCAATGTGGGAAAGTGAGAAGCTATCATTTGGGCATACTTTGTTCAGGTCGGTGAAGTCGACGCACACTCGCCATTTTCCATTTTTCTTTTTTACTACTACGGGATTAGCTAGCCAATCGGAGTATTTTTCTTCAGCAATCGATCCTACCTTCAAGAGTTGATCTACCTCGTCGTTCACCGCCTTAACTCGTTCTGGTCTCATCTTCCTTCTTTTATGTTTTATTGGTTTGAAGGTCGGATCTATGTTTAGCTTGTGGCGCGTCACGTTAAAATATTTATATTTCTTTTCAGGAAATAGACCAATTATTTCTTTAATTCTTCGCCTAAATTCGCTCTGATCTCCACGCAGTGTTCTGGGTGCGCTTCGTCGATGTATACTGAGATTACGGGGTTGCATGTTGGCTTTTTCTCTTTTTGCGATCCTCCGTGATATGTAATTGATGTAAGAGTTTTGCCAACTGCTTCTCGGGTTCTCGATTTGTCTTCATTTTCTTTTGCTTTGTCTTCGAGATTTGCTCGGTGCTTTGTCTTCGAGATTTGCTCGGTGGCAGGAATCCTGAGCTTGTGTTCCGTTAGGAAGCAGATTCGAGATTCCCGCTGGTTTCCGCAGATCGGTTTTACTCCATTCGAGGTTGGGAATTTTATGCAGAGGTGATAGGTTAATGGTACGGCTCACATGGAATTTATCCAGGGGGTTCCCAGGATTGCATTGTAGATTGCCGGGTGATCTGCTACCGAGAATTCTACCACTTTGGTCACATCTACCGCTTGGACAGGTAGCCTAATCGTCCCAAGGGCCATTGTAGTTTCTAGAGAAAATCCAATTAGCGGTTTCGGCATCGCTATCACCTCGGACAAGCTGACGTTCATTTTTTTGAGGGTTTCTCGAAAAATAATGTCCACGGAACTTCCCATATCTATTAGGATTCTGGCGACGGCAAAGTCTTTGATGATCAACTCGATGACGAGGGAATCATTATGGGGTCTGTCGATGCCGGTGGTTTCCCGTTCTTCGAAGGAGACTATGTCATTTGGTAGCTCAGTGGGTGCCGACCAGTTGATACTGGCACCGGCTTTGCGTTGGTAGGCTTTGATTGAGGACACCGTATCCATGAAATACTGGGATCCTCCCATTATCATGTTTATTCTCTGTCTTTGTCCTCCGGGTGCCGTTTCGTTGCTTTGTCTCCCTCTTTTTGTTGGTGTTTCATCAGTCTGATCAGCTCGGTTCATATTATAGGGTTTCTCCTTTCAGATTTTCTACAAACAAGAGGCAGTAGCCGGTGTCTTTCTCACTTTCCCTATGGTTGGCTCGTCCCATTGTTATGCAGAAAGATGTGATATGTTCCTTGGGATCGGTCGTGCCGTTGTAGACTGGAATCTTGATCTTCCCTGGGTCGGAGATCCTAGTGTTGGTGATACGAGCTGTAAATGGCGTTCATTGTGCTTCCTCCAGCACAAGATCTATTTCCGGAGCCGCGCTTGTGGCCTTGTGTACTTGGGAGCGTACAACTCGCACCTCGACAGTGGCTTAAGCTAGGGATGCTCAGATTTCTTCTATCTGCCGCTGGTGGTCAGATTTTGCTCTTCGCACCTCGCCTGGGATGTCGCTTCGGCCTGTTCTTTGCGGCTCGTCAATGAACTATACCTTCTGGTCTAGTAGGAAGTTCTCTTCTTCTTCCGTTAGATCGGTGCTAATTCTTACTCCCCCCTCCTCTTCGTCGAGGTCGATTGTAGCAGCCAACCTATCGCGTCCATTGCCTAGGTCGATTTCTTTGGCACTTCTCGCTCCTCGGATCAGCGGGGGTGGTTTGGTTATGTTTGATCTGGTCACCGTGGGCGTTTGTTCGTTTACTGGATGTAACGGCGGTAGTCCTCCTTCGATCTGGATTCATCCCGGGATGTTGAGAAATCGAGTGCCGTTGGATTGAGCCCAAGTCGTCCTACTCTTCCGGAAGGATTCGCTGTTGACCTCGTGCTTCCAGCTTGAAGGTATCTGGTTTGGGTTTCCATTGTTAGCGTTTCGAGCTTCCCCGAAACTGATTTGTTCAATTCGTACTGCTATCCCACGTTCTTCAATAACGTGGCCAGCATGTCTTTCATCTCCCCTATTGCGGCTGGAATGGCCTCCGTGTTTGCTGACGGCGGATTTTTCCTTGCTCCAGGAAGATCGGTGCTGGTATTGCTTACGTCCTCGCTGTTCTTGTCTTTGTCGTTAGTCATCTCTTCAAATCTCGTGTTTGGTGGTTCTTAAGGGTCAGAAAGTTTTGAGAGTCCCCTCAGACGGTGCGAAATTGTGGGAGTCGAAAACCACAATACAAAAATTGGCAGAAATTAATTTAGGGATTCCAAAATTTCTATGAACAGAAACACAAAAACAGAGATCCAAAGATGGTTATTTTTATTGATATGTCGAAGAGCTTCGAATACAGAGGTTGTTCAGAAAAACCTAAGTATTCTTGTTAGGTCAAAGTTGCGAATCCCCCTTTAGGGTACAAGTGCATGTGTATTTATATGTAATATAAGTCGGTAGTCTTTTACCCTAAACTGATAAGGAAGCTTTCTTTTTTCTTCATCTTTTTCCTTTCTTTATGATTATTTTCCCTTTTTCCATAAACTTCTAGTCCAATAGAAAGTTATGGGCTTCTCAGGTTGGCTTATCCCATTGTATCTTGGGGCCACCGACCTACATCGCCGATATGGATGAAGTTTTGGGCTCATCGTTCCTACTCACTCCTCCCGTCGTCCTTCCTTTTTACCGGCTTAACTTGTTTATGCCCATACTTAGCCATTTTCGCCTATAGATCCCAGTTAGGTGGGATCTAACCCCAATAGCCACATCAATCAATACTGATAAAACTAAGATTCGAGTGGTCAAGTCATACAGCCAACGCGATGAACAGTCCGATCCTCGTTTCAAGGTTTCAGACTAGGTACATTACCTTACTCATGAAGATGTAAAATACATTCAAGTGGACTAGGGTTCCAAATACTTAAAATATCACTATTTTAACCTTGACGCAAAATTTAGACTCAATAACTAACATTATGTTGTCACATGTGATAGGTGAAAAACAGTTTTCCATGACACCTAGGGAAGACCAAAAGTCTACCGGATACTTGACATGCGCCAAGGCCGCTATGGTACGGGAAATGCATAAAAGGCACCACAGTGCCAAATTCACTGCAACCAGTACATACTCTACAACCAACTTCGCCTTGGAATTAACTTGTCGAACAGCTGGCATTAAAGACAAAGAATGTAGGTAAAAATCGCACCATCGCTTTGATATACATCGGGTTTTACGGTTTTTAATATAGGTTTTAATGAATTTTGATTAGTGTTTTATGATATTTAGTGTCTTTATAGTGTATTTAAAGTATTTCTAGTGTTAAGAGTCTTTTCATGATAAATGGACAAAAAGGATACAAAAAGTCAAGGAAACCTAGTTTCTAGACAATGTACATACATAAGAAGTTTGTGATTCATTGAAGACCTTAAACTTACTGGATTGAGCTGAAACTTGAAAAAACATAGCCACAAGAGTTCAATTTTATCAAAACATGATTTCAAGTCATTTGGACAGCGGTTGAAGAGTTATGTTGATTTTTGTCCAGACATGTTTGAGCATATCAGGAGCCACGGGTCAAGCCAGTGAGCCACCATGATTGCGGGTTTGAGCCTCTCCGCCACGTCATCCGGCCACTTTCGTGTCCCTTAGGAGTGACAAGGCTATTGGATATCATCATAGACTCATACAAGGCTCGAATCAAGTTCAAAGTCCATCAAACTCTTCCTAACCCAAATAAAAAAAAAGACTAAGAAGACCTAGGAGCTTCTCAAGACCTATAAATATAAGTGTTATGGATGCCTCCAGAGAAGAATCACTTCATACACGAAAATCACAGCCTCTTACAGATTCATAAACACTTTTCATAGTTTTCTATTCTTTCATAGCTTTGTTCGAAGTTCAAGGGAGAAGATCTCGATCTCTTTTTACCCATAGAGAAGTTTTCTAAACCCTATTCTTCTACTTTTCAATTTATGATTATGCAATTCATACAATTCTTTGTTTTGTTTTGTTTAAACATGTATGAGTAGTTCATTAGTTGGGTTTAAGGGTAAATAAAAGGGGACTCATGGATTGTTAACATAAGTTGTTAGATTAGGGCTTTATTCTTTAGAAGTTCGTCGTTCTTTGCTTGAATTTAATGCATGTTGCTTGATTGATCATATAGTAACTGCTGTTAGGGTTAATCTGCCCACCAAAAGTGATGATAGGTTTCTTGAACTAGCATATACGAGCATGATGTCATAAGCTGCGAAAGTTGACTTATGGAGTATTTGTGAATGTTAATCGAACATGTATAGTTATTGCATATCTTTCTGCATAATTACCTGTGAGAGTTGAGTAATTAAGTTGTTTAGATATAAGTAATTGGCGCTGTGAGAGTAGGTCAATTATTCACCATTGTTTCAAGTTCTAGAACTTATATATTGAAGTTATTCCTAGTTCAATTGCTTTATAAAATTATTCCATAATCTCTGGCGATATCCCTGATACCCAACATTTTTCCTCATTGATATAAATCGTTATTTACTTCGTTGTGTTTGCTTTCATTTATTTTAGCTTTTAATCATAATTCATAAACAAATCTCATATTTTCGACTTAGCTAGGTTTGATACTTAGAATTCTTAGCGTAGCCATTAATTTTTGTGGAATTGAACCCCTTAATATATTAATGCGGATGTTGTGCACTTGCAGCTATAGATAGGATAAAACCTTACACAATCAAGTATTTGGCACTATTGTGAGTGATTAATTGTGTTACTCTTGAATTTCAGTTTAGAATTTAGTCTAAGCTTTTTATTTCTTTTAGTATGTATGTTTTTTCTTCTCTTTTCTTTGTGTGTTTCAGGTGTATGATCAGAAGAAGTCAAACTCTAAAGATTTAGTATCTCCTCAAGGCATCGAAAAGATCGAGTGAGCTAACAAGATGTCTAGGAAAGGCAAGAGATGGCCGAAATTTTCAACCCAATCGGTCTACAAGACCCAAAAGAAAACAATAATCCAACACCACGAGTTGATGCATTTGATGAACACGGATATCCTCTCTTGGACGCAGAAAGAAACACCATCTACGTCCTTGCACAAGCCACTGCTATCGTTGCTCAGGGTCCACGGGATCCTCGCATTGATGTTCGTCCACCTGCACATGTGAACCCTCTAAGGCATCTTATGCCTAATTAGACAATAGCATATTTCAATACTCCTAACCAATACTTTCAGGACCGTGATGCTATTCGTCCACCACCACCGCAAAGACAAGACTACAAGATCAAACCACATATTATAGCCTTCGTGAAGCAGAACCGGTTCCATGGTCTGACTACCGAGCATCCGATGGATCATATCGAGCTCTTTGAAGAGATTTGTAGTACCACAAGAGCCAATGAAGTCTCTCCTGGCTACTTGAAGTTCAAGCTCTTTTGTTTTCTCTGAGTGACAAGGCTCACCGTCAGCTAAAATCCCTTCCCCAGGATCCATCACCATGTGGGAAGAATGCAAATCTGCATTCTTCAACTACTTCTATATGAAGTCTAGATCAAATCTGCCCAGGAACAAAATTCAAGGATTCTAACAAGAACCTGTGGAGTCTTTCTATGAAACTTGGGAGAGTTTCAAAGGCTATGAGAGAGATTGTCCTCATAATGGTTTTACTGGTGCCTGCAAAGTACTTTCTACAGAGGTTTTGATGTTAAGTACCAACTCTCTCTAGATACTACAAGAAACATAAACTTCACCACTAAGACTGTAGCTGAAGGGCGTGCTCTCATTGATAATATCGCAGCTAGCAACTGCAAAAATGCCCTAATTACAACAGAACAATACATTTTAATGGCTCAGATTCTAACAAATCTCTGAGCTAAAGAATATGGTCAATCTTATTCTTAAAAATCTGCAACGTGCTATTAATGTTTGTGATGTTATTCCTGATTCATGTGCAGAAGTCTATCAAGAATACGATGCAGTAGGGTTTAATGATGAAGATGAAGAAGTGAACTACATTGGAGCCCAAAGTTTCTACCAAAATCGAGGCCACGGTAACAACTTCATGAACAACTCCAATCTGTCCTTCATAAATCCAAATGTAGAGAATCCCCAAAATCAAGTGCACCCTCCGCAAAAAAAGCCGTTCCAGCCCAAGAGCCAAAACCCAAATTCGGTGTAGGAAATTTCCAATACAAGACGTACGCCATTCACCAACTCTTAGGCACCATTCATGATGTAAGCTTGGATACCAAAGCTTTACAAACAATCTGATAAAACAGATTCAAGAGGTAGAGGAAGGCTTGGTGAAGATGTAACTGGGTTGAAAATCACTTCAGAGGGGGAAACCACACAATGAAGGAGACACTCATGAACCTAATTCTCAAAGGGGCAACCACGCAGAGAAAACAAAACTCAAAGATCAAACGCACAAACGTTTGATAGAAGGAAACTCGATGTTTATTTCTAGAAAAATTGTACGGAAAAAATGGAAGACAAGAGCTTATATAGGCTCTAACAAATGTTCATAAGATGTAAAAGAAGAAAAAAAAAAGATGTTGAGTTAAAAGATTATGGATGTTGGCCTTAAATGCAAATAAAATCAAATGGGAAGCTTTAGGAGCAAGGGGATGCATATGGTCTTATTAAGGCAAGTAGATGGAGCCTCCCTACTGGCCATAAGTATAGGTAGCCGTTGGGCATTAATACCTTAGTGTGAATGCATTCAAATTTGGAAAGTAGGATTCTGTCTTGAAGCTTTATAAGGTCTTATGTGTTGTGAGTTTCTTCAGTGTTGTAGGAGTCTCTGATGCACCTACGAAGGAAGAGGAGAAGAACATCCGTCGAGCCACTCACCGGCCGGCGGATGACAATGCGAAACAAGGGCCCATTTTGCATCATTCTCAATCCCACAACTTCAAGACCCAAACTACTCAAACCCATGGAATTTACCCTAGTTCTCCTATCTCATTTCTCTATAAATACCTACCTTGTGTAGCCAAACAACAATAAGTTTCTCCATTTTTAGTCCATTGGTCTTTAGAAATATCCTTGAGATCTCATCTAAAATCTAATAGGATATGGGAAAAACTTCTACTTTCTAATGCAATTTTAATTAATTTTTTAATTATGCTTTACTTTTATGTTCTTAATTAAGTATTTACTATATGTATTTACATTAAAATCTTTACCTTTATGCATTTACTTATGTTTTTAATCTCATCTATTTCCTTTGATTTTGCTTCCACCATATTCATGAGTGAGTAGATCTCACTTGTGATGATTGGGTTAGGAAGATGTTGATGTTTGTTGGTTGATCAATGTTTTAAGATTCTTTTTCTCTGGATGTAGTGCTAGTCCAAAGCTCTCTTTGGAAGTTTTGGACACGATCTTGTATCTAAAAGCTCTCTAGAGAATGATCTCTTATTTTAAAAAGGCTAGATCTTTATTTTGTCTCATCACTTAGAGAGTTCTTAATGCATGATTGAGATTTGATCACTCTTGATATATATATATTAAGCTTTCCTCTCACCTAGTTAAGTTTGGGGAGATGCTTGACAAACTCATTTGTGAGTTTGGGTCATATAGCCATTTAATCGTGGTTCTATGAATCCTTGTGGCTTTGATGACTTGATTGTAAATCTAGCTTAGTCATTGGGATGAAATGCTTAACAGCGGATCTTGAATGTGGCTAATGCTTAGGAACTTTTACCGCTAGTAACGGACTAGCCTGCATCTTGAGAGGTTCTTTCATGAGCATCTAGCCTGCATCTCATTTATATATCCTAACCCAAAAACCACATTCTCATCATCATTTGCAAAACAAGTTCTCAAAAATCATCTCTTTTACATAAAGTTTTCATCTTTAGTATTTCTACAATGATCTCTTTCACTTAGCATAAAAACCAAAAACTCTCTTTGATTTCGTCTAGCTTAAGTCCACTTCTTAGTCTTGTTGGCTTTGTCTCTCCTTCCTTTGGATTCGACCCTTACTTACTGCTATTATATTGTTGCCTTATACTTGGGGCATCTAGTAGTGATAGAGCTTATAAATTTAAAGCTTGTCACTTGCACAAAGGATTGATCTTTACTTGCTAGTAAAAGGTTGATACTTTGTGCGCCATCAAGTTTTTGGCACCGTTGCCGGGGAAGAAATAGCCAAATCAGACTTTGATTTCACTTAAGACTAGATTTTAGTTTCATTTTAGTTTTAATCTCTTCTAAAAAAATAAAAATAAAATAATAGATAGCTTGTTTATTGTCTTGTCTTTTATTTTTCATAAATTCTTAAAATCTTATAAAATTAACCAACTTGTGTAAAGTGTTTTTCTATCTTTAATTTTGCAAGGTGTATGAACTTGAGAAGTACTAAGAAGCAATCTCTTAAATTCAACCCGAAAATTCAAAGAGTTGGAAGAGAGAATTCAAAACAAAATAAGCACAAGAAAAACAAGGAATTGAAGGAGATAACAATCCACCTCATGATCAAAACACCGCACAAGGCATTGGTGTTGAGAGAATGAACCAAAGGAGATCCCCGGTTCATGTTCAACCACAACCTCAAGTGATTGGTGCATATGATGAGCCTATGACTCATGGTCAAAGGACGGGTATTCAACCACCACCAATCCATAACAACAACTTTGAGATCAAGTCTAGCTTGATAGGAATTGTGCAAAACCAAAGATACTTGGGATTGCCAAATGGAGAACTCACTTGACTATCTTGACCAATTTGAGAGACTATGCCGAACCATGAAGACCAATGGAGTACCTCACGATGCAATCAAGATGATTTTGTTTCCATTCTCACTTGGAGATAAGGCATCCCAATGGGAGAAGACTATCCCATCCGAATTAGTCACTACATGAAAACTCGTCAAGAAGAAATTTCTCACAAAATTCTTCTCAAATCAAAAGATCGCCAAGCTAAGGAATGATATATTAAGCTTCAAGCAAAGTGGGAATGAGAATTTCTATGAAGCATGGGAGAGACTCAAAGGCTACATTCGCGATTGCCCACACCATGGTTTTACAAGAATGGCGATTCTACTAAGACCATCAACCTCATAAATCTTGGGATCAAAATCCTCATCCATTCAAAAATTTGCAAACACCACATTGTCTCCCGATCAAGAACAAAGAGAATAGTGGTGATGAATTCAAGAAGCCTTCATCTAAAGGAAAATGATCAAAGAAGCTAGAACCACAAGAAGAGCCTTTCATAATCGAGGAAGATGATTTGCTAGATGAAGAGAGCTCTCTAAAGAATGACAATGCCTTGGAAAAAAAGGTATACCAATTGACTTTCATTCCAAGAAAAATCGATGGTGACTTTGTCAATGACAAGGTTGATAGTAGTGGAAATGGAAATCTGATAAGGGGGATAATCACACCAAAGGTCAAGGCTAAGGGGTCAAATTTTATCAAGAAGATCATGACTAAGATATTCACAATCAAGATTATGGTCCAAGAACCATGTTTCGAGGGCGATTTCCTTTCAAAGTCCCACTAGAAAAAGGAAAGTTCCGTCAAGCTAAGCGACGTTAAACAAAGCGCACTTGATAGGCAATCTCCTGTGTATCCTTTGAATTTATGCTTATAATTAATGTCTTTTTATGTTTAGTTTTGGTTTAAGTGTTGTAGGAATGAAAGGAAACAAAAGGGAATACAATCAAGGGAAGAAACCGAAGAAAAGTTGCCCGAAACCATTGGTCGAGCCACTCACCGGCCGACCAATGGCGTGAAAAGGAAGAGAGTTAAACCCAGAACCATCCGTCGACCCACTCACCGGCCGGTGAGTGACGTGAGACACTCTACCCCCTCTCTTTTGGCTTCAACATAATTTTAACAAGTAACGGTAAACATTTTTAGCACTCCATTTTCAATTTTAACAAAAATAAAAACATTTTTGGGTTATATAAAGAGAAAAACAACTCTCTTTCTCATTTGCAACTCACTTTTAATTATTAAAAAGAGAGAAATAGAGAATACAAGAGCTTCTAGGTGTTCTTGAATTTTTGAGAGATTTCAAAACTCATTTTTGATTTTCTTTACAAACATTCCATTTTCTCTTGGAATCTTCATTCTCTAACTTCTATATCACTAAAAACACACTCATCCTTCTCAATCTGTAAGGTATGGTCATATAAATGCTTACTTTTTCATTGTTTTGCTCTTTTATTCAAGAACATGAAATTTGATAGAACTTGTGATTTTCTTGCTTTCTTCACATAAAATGCTAGTTCTAGTAGTTTCTACTTATGTGCAACTAAAATTAATTCAAAGAATTAGTAGATGAGCTTTCTTGGATTGGAGTGTTAGTTAGGATTCAAGAACTTGAAGAAGAAAGCAAATAGTAGATTTTTTCAAGAATTGAATTTTGATGTTTGAATTGTTGGAGAAATATATAATTAATTGTTAAATGTGGTATAATGCTAAAATTAAACTTGTTAAACTAGTATTATTAATTTAAATCTTATGAACTAGTTTATTTAAAACTCCATGGTTAATTTATTCTTAATTGGTTTCTTGATATTTAATTAAATATGCTTGAAAATGTGAAATAAAATTAATTCAATGCTTAAATGAGTTTAATGGAGTTGTGTGCATATGTAAAATGCTTAATCAAAATCCTTGGATTTAATTTATATTTGATATACAGGTTTTTAAGCTAATGAAATTTTGTCATGGAAATTTGAATTTAATTTATATTTGATATACATGCATGTATCTTTTTGGTCTATTGAGTTTTCATCTAGGTACTTAGAGCATGCTTTGGAAAAAAGATATAAAAAAGAACAATAAATGAGCAAAGAATGGACAAGACGACATCCGTCGAGCCACTCACAGGCCGGCCACTTACGAAGGAAGAGGAGAAGAGCAACCGTCGAGCCAGTCACCGGCCGACAGATGACCATGCGAAACAAGGGCCCATTTTACATCATTTTCAAGCCCACAACTTCAAGATCCAAACTACTCAAGCCTATGGAACTTACACTAGTTCTCCTATCTTATTTCTCTAAAAATACCAACCTTATGTAGCCAAACAATAATAAATTTCTCCATTTTTAGTCCATTGGTCTTTAGAGATACCCTTGAGATCTCATGTAAAATCCAATAGGATATGGAGAAAACTTCTACTTTCTAATGCAATTTTAATTAAGTCTTTAATTATGTCTTTACTTTTATTTTCTTAATTAAGTATTTACTTTATGCATTTACATTAAAGTCTTTAACTTTATGCATTTACTTATGTCTTTAAACTCATCTATTTCCTTTGATTTTGCTTCCACCATATTCATGAGTGAGTAGATCTTACTTGTGGTGATTGGGTTAGGAAGATGCTGATGTTTGTTGGTTGATCAATGTTTTAAGATTACTTTTCTCTAGATGTAATGCTAGTCCAACGCTCTTCTTGGAAACTTTGGACACGATCTTGTATCTAAAAGCTCTCTAGAGAAGGATTTCTTGTTTTAAAAAGGCTAGATCTTTATTTTCTCTCATCACTTAGAGAGTTCTTAATGCAAGATTGAGACTTGTTCACTCTTGATATATATCTTAAGTTTTCCTCTCACCTAGTTAAGTTTGGGGAGATGCTTGACAAATTCTTTTGTGAGTTTGGATCACATAGCCATTTAATAGTGGTTCTATGAATCCTTGTGGCTTTGATGGACTTGATTGTAAAGCTAGCTTAGTCATTGTGATGGAATGCTTAACGACGAATCTTGAATATGGCTAATGCTTAAGGGCTTTTACCGCTAGTAATGGACTAGTCCATTGTATGTATGTCTATCGTCTTGAGAGGTTCTTTCATGAGTATTTAGCCTAGAAAATCAACCACTTGCATCTCATCTATATATCCTAACCCAAAAACCACATTCTCATCATCATTTGCAAAACAAGCTTTCAAAAACTATCTCTTTTACATAAAGTTTTCATCTTTAGTATTTCTACAATGGTCTCTTTTCACTTAGCATAAAAACCTAAAACTCTCTTTGATTTCATCTAGCTTAAGTCCACTTCTTAGTCTTGCTCGTTTTGTCTCTCCTTCCTTTGGGTTCGACCCCTACTTACCCCTATTGTTGCCTTATACTTGGGGTATCTCCAATAGATATAGGGCTTATAAATTTATAACTTGTCACTTGCACAAATGATTGATCTTTACTTATTAGTAAAAAATTGATACTTTGTGTGCCAACAGGGTCAACAATTCAAGCCATAATGGTATGTGGTTGGATCGCTTGAAAGTTGGGCCATAAGCTTCATCATTTTTCTTATAGTTGCTATCGGATAAGACTGTATTTGGTACACAATTATCTAGACTTACAAGCAGCTTCTCTCGACCAAAACTATTTTCGGTAGGATTTTTGGTTGAGGTTCCTTTATCAAATCCAATCGCGTCTCGACTAAAATTTTTTTTGGTCCTATCTCCACTCTGGTTCTGATTTGGTTGTTCTGCCTTGATTTTGTGGATCTCCTCATGTTCATTTCAGATATTTTAGAACGTCTTAGGGCTTCCCAGCCTAGTATGGAATTGGACCAAATTCTTCACTTCATGGCTGGCTATTGATCCAATGTCCTCATCAATTCTAAGCTACTGCAAATCCGGTACCTACTTCTCTGAACATCAAACTTGAATTAATGATGCATCAACTGCTTACATATCATCATAAATCGACTCATGACATCAATACTAAATAATGTACAATGACCTTAACGGGAAGTTGAAAGCTCTTTCTGGTCATGTAAAAACGCTGGACATACAGGTTGCTCAAACTGCAGAAACTGTCAAGAGACAAACCGACATTCTTCCTAGTAAACCAGAAGATAATCCTAAGAGATTTTGTAATGCTATCTCCACTTAGTTGCGTGAAGAGCCAATGACTCTTCACACGTCCCTTATTCTCTAGAAGATCCAAGAAATGAATATGGTGAGCCAAGATCCAAGAATGAATCTCTCTAGAAGATAAGCCAAAACTTAAACCACTAAAGAGGCTCACGAAAGTTAAAGACCCAGAATGCTTTGTCTTTCCTTGCTCCATAACACGCATTGAGTTTTCTGATTCAATTTGTGATTCTAGTGCTAATGTCAATGTCATGTATAAATGTGTTGCAAAAAGGTTAGGACTAAAAGACATAAAACCGTCTAACAGAAGCCTAGTCTTCGGTGATTCTTCTGAAAAGACACCAGAGGGGATAATTCACAACTTACAAGTCGTGGTTGGAAACTACATAGTCCCTATGGATTTCCATGTCATGGATACAGGTGAGATCGATAGACCATTGATTTTAGGAAGAGCTTTCTTAGCCATAGTTGGAGCTGTAATTGATCATTGCAATCATAATGTCACATTCGTACCGGAATGTCCATTTTCATGCAATTTCTTACGAAATACAAATTCGAAAGAACCCTTGCATTTGATATAAGCCGAAACCAAAAGCCGGTAACAAGTTGAAGACGGTTAAAGAAGACAAAGGCGACACAAAGACACCAAACCCACATCAAAGGATATTCTTTATACTATTCTCAAGGGTCAAGATTATCATTCCCCTGGAATTACAAGGTGCAACCGAGGAAAGGCAAGTCATGGTGAAATCAATAAAGAAGGTTTTCTTTGGTGCAAAAATCCTTAGAAACGAAAAAATAACAAGCTAATGATCCAAGAGCTCAATCCAGACACTAAAAGAGCTAAGACAAAACATTCTACAGGAGATGCTATTTTCTTAGCAATTTCTTCGGACACCAAAGTCGAGCTAATGACTTTAAACAAAGCGTTTAATGGGAGGCAACCCATTAGTAAGAATTTTATTTTCTTATTTAATTTCTTTAAATTTTAATATTGTCTAGTGTTTTATTTCAGGTTTTCGAAAAGAAAAAAAAAATCAAGACGCCACGACCTGCGGGATGCCCTCTTACGACATGCAGTCGAGAAAGCTTGTCAACGAGCGATCCTCTCTATCGACCCGCGGTCGCGATGCACAGGATGCACGACTGCTCGACCCAGGTGTCGAGAGGATCTCGACCGTGGGTTGAGAGGCCCCGACCCGCAGGAAGTCCTTCCTCGACCCGTGGTCGAGAAAACTTTTATATGCGCGATGTTCTCTTACGACATGCGGTCGACCCCCCTCGTCCCACGAGATGAAGAACCTCAACCCACGACCCAACAAAAACTCGAGCCCGTGGAATCCCTCACTCGACATGCGGTACGCGATGCTCCCAACCCACGGTAAGGAAAATCTCGACCCGCGGGGAGCTATAGCTCGACCCGCGGTCACAACACCCTCAACCCTTGGGATGTGCCGTCGAACCATGGTATAATTTTTCCCTTTTTTCACATACGGGACCCACTGCAAGGTAAGTTTTTTAATTTTCTTGACTTTTCCATTAAAAGTTTGACCCCTAAAACCTCTTTTGACCATTAAAACACAATTTTAAAAAGAAAAACACAAATTTTTGGATTAAACTCATTCTTTTTTTATCTTTTCATCTCTAGAGAGATTTTGAATCCAAAAGGCATCTTTATATAGAATTAAGGGTTTTTTAATAAGATTTGAGTCTATTCTAATTAGATTTTCAAGGAGATTTCAGTTCTTTGATCAATTTTTCTCCAAGACCAAAGTATGGATCCTAAATCTCTATTCTTTTCATTCTCTAATTTTAAGATATTCTTAGTTTCTCGTTACCAATTATAGTAGTTAGATATAGGTGGAGAACACTTATATATACTTCTAAGATGAATGAACCGTTTATTTATAACAAGTTTGTTCATTAAAATAGATTTTTGACATGTTAAAATTTAGGGGTACTTAGACCCACAAATTTATGATGCACATCGGTTGAAAATCACTTCAGTAAACTTGTGTTATCATGGTAATAAGGATTATGTTGATTTTTCACATTAAAGAGCATTATTTTTGATATTTGGAACATTTTTATTGAAATTCATGAAAAATCCGAAAATTGCAAAATAATTTTGGATTTTTGAATTCTTACTTAGTAAATGGTTTTGCTTATCTATAATATTGTTTTAGATAATTATATTTGTATCTTTTAACATATTAGACAATCTATTTGATGATTTTTGCAAAATTCAAGCAATTGATTTCTCTTGAGATTTTTGTTTTTATAGGTAACCATGGCTCCTATTCATGAACAAGGGAGAGCCAGAAGAGCTCAAAGACACAAAGAGAAGTCATTGATCATAGCGAACCGGATGACAACGCACCTCTAAGACCGAAATCGAAGCATTTGAAGCAAAAAGCAAAGCATAAGCGAGGTAAAGTGATACACATGATGATGATGGAGAATTTGATGAGTAATACACATAGTTTTACCCTAAAAATATCACTGCAAATGCACATCAAACGAAGTAGTATTTTAGGGATCGAATTCACAGAGACCAAGTGTTACTCAACAAATATATGGGAATAAAGCTAAGTTAAGACACAATATGAGTTTATATTTCGTTTTGAATGCAAGAATGTAAATGAGAAGCAAATATCGATGTAAACTTATGAATTAAAAGCATTAGGCCTTAGGGACATTCGTAGGGAATCGAGAATTGCAAATCATATAAACAAGCAGGGAAATAATGAAAGCACTGTTCTAGAATTCGAATCAGTAATGTATAACTAACCTACTGTTGTAAAATTAATTACTATGTCTAGCAACCTAAGATTCTAAACTATCATTTGAATTTAAGAAGCTAAACATGCATTAATCAGGTTCGATAGTTTCACAAAACACCTTAACATAAACTTTCGTTGGCTAAGGATGTTTTGCTCATTTATGTTCTTTCAGGCATTTAATCAAACACTTTTGGTGCACTAAACAACCTAAGATCATAAACTAGGTGATCAAGCCAGTTTAAGCGATATGAACAACGATAGATGAAGAACTAGAAGATAAATCTATATTCTATTTAACAATCCATGGAAATCTCTTTGAAACTCTAAAACATAACTATGTATCTACTTAGACATAATCAAAGAGAAAACACAAAGAGATTAAAAAAATTGCATAATTAGATTAAAAACTAGGGTTTATAAATCTTTTCAAGAGCTGTAGAGTCAAAGAATCGTCTCCCCAAAACTCACAGAGAAAATAAAGCCAAAACATCTGAAGAAAAATAAAGCGTAGCCTAAACAAATGACTAAAATATCATATAAATAGGTTTAAAGTCGAATATGATCAAAACATGTTAAAAATAGGGCGAAAAAAGAAATTTAGACTCGTCTACGTTTTGGACCGATCACGTGAAAGGCCCCTGGACCGTCCACCTGGTCAATGCGAGTATCAGATGGGGTATATGAACTTAATATAGCCGGTCCATCTAGTCGGGCTGATTCCTCTGAGTGATGGACCAGGTGCATGAAAGTGATCTAGGTCGGTCTACCTGGTCGGGCTGATTCATGCGGATGGTAGACTGGGTGCATGAAGGTGTTATGGATCGGTCCAGCTTGTCAAGCTGATTCATGCGGATGGTAGACTGAGTGCATGAAGGTGTTATAGACCGGTCCACCTGACCGTTCCATCTCCCATGAACTCCAACATCTTACTTTTTATCCATTTTTGCTCCGGTTTCCATTTTTTGTCCATTTCCATCGAGTCGACCTGAAAGACTCTATAAGCACCAAAAAGACTTGAAAACACAACAAAAGACTCATGATGAGATTTAAAACAACGGTTAACAACCCTGAAAATATGATACATCAGCTCCCCGAACTTAGACATTTGCTTGCCCTCAAGAAAAAAAAAAATCCAAGTACAAGAAAAATGTATGAAAATCGTGGGAACTAATATATCCTTGGGAACAATGCTTCGAACTACAACTTGCAGACCACATAAAACAGAACATGGTTAGAACATTTTCACTATACTCTAACCATGACCTTCGCAAGTATGGTCCATACTCTGAATCCTAAACCTACATAAATACTGAATTCACATCAGTTACCTCTCTATATTCATTAAAATTGGCGTGAATCTCTCATCAAATAATTTCTACCAGGAAACAGGTCTGGCAAGTAAAGGTTTAATTTATTGGTGAGACTTGAGGTGTTTTGCGTTCCCAGACGTGTCAGAGGATGCAAAACGTTATACAAAGCAATATAAGATAATGGGTTAATTAATGAATACATAGCTTCCCTAACCACTTAACCCACCGACGAACCACTAACCAATCAACATGATTCCTCGGGTATTTTTTAATCACTGAGGCATTTTTCCACATTTTCGGTTCCACTTTCCGTCTTATTCACGTTTTTTAATTATTATTGTTTTTAAAAGAAATTATGGGTGGAATCGGTCTTTTGATCACAAGTCTCATACACATAGTATATCTATCCCAAAGAAAATACATTAGACATCCACAACAATGTCATATTCCTCTAAATTCTTCAGGATGACACATAGGCATAAAATGATGCCTTAATCCATCGACCTTCTCAAGTAACCACACTATACATAAAAATAATGATTAATCTACCTAACATTCTAGTACCAAACCTAAGTGGCAGGAAAGGTATGTCAACCCTTTTCTCTCCAACATTTTTGCACATGTATGCACAAATGACAATAAAAATAAAAATGTATGGAGATCAAAGAAGGGTCGGGTATAGGTGTCGTACCAAACTAAAAGTGAGTTTGGCCATTCATGATTAGCAAGAGTAGTAAAAGGTAAAAGAGACTCCTGAATATCTTGGTTCGTTTCCCAATATCGAACCCCTGATGAGAGAATTAAGTTCAATCAGTTATCCAATAAAATAGAAAACTTTTGATCCATCAAAATCCTGTAGATTGAGATTTTTTGGGAGGGAGTCCATTCATGGATTTTTATATCCTCTACTCCAAACAAGCCTTGCTGAAATGGTAAATATAAAGTAAGTTCAAAGCAAATGTTCATAGAAAATGTCATCATTCCCAACAAAGTTTGACTCAATAAAACATACTCAAGAAAATAACTCAAGAGGAAACATCAAAAGAAAACACATGAGTAACAGATAAGCATCCTCCCCTAGACTTACTTCACACCGTCTCGGTGTGAAAATAAACCAAGAGAAGGATGAGACATACTCAAAGAAAAGAAAATGAAAACAAACCATTGGGTTGCCTCCCACCAAGCGCTTGTTTTAAATCACTAGCTTAACTTTGGTGCCTTTTAGGCTACAGGTAAATGAGAACTTACTTCAAAACAATTTTCCCGATCAGCTATCTTCCGTTCCAGGACATTGCTCAACATGTTGTTTATAACTTATTCCCCTTATAAAAGGGTTTCGAGGTACCTTTTCACTTTACCATATATTCAATAGTATCTCCTCCAACTCAATGAGGGATCAAAGCCATATGAAGATCTCCCTTGATCCTTTTGCTCTTCACCTTCTCATTTACATTTGCCTTTTTACCGACTTCTTTGGCAATGATGTGAGGGTCTCCATCCATGACTTCCTTGACCTCACTCTGATCACCATGCTCTCTCGTGGTATCAATTTCTAACTTCTCTTCATTGATTATGGTAACGCAAGAGGCAAGTTTGCTAGCTCCATTAGTGGGGATGACTTTGTAAAAGACCTTCTTGTCGATATTGGAAAATGAGATTATCCTATTAGGCAGATCTACAACTGAACCCACTGTGGTTAGAAACAGTCTTTTGAGAATCAAAGGCATATCATAATCTTTGCTCATCTCTACCACTTGAAAATCAGTATGAACTAGACGGTTTCCTACTTGAACATGTAAATCATGAATGAGGCCTTGTGGAGTTGTGGTGCAAGAATATGCAAACTTGATATATATCTGAGCAGGCTCATATCAACAATCCCAAGCTTCTCTACAATAGCCATAAATATGAAGTTTATAGAAGACTCAAAATCGCAGAGAGATTCTTCGAATTTAACTCCTGAAATGGAGCACTGAACAACAAACTTCCCATTGTCTGCTACTTTAGGCACTTTCTTCATAGGCGGTGGTGTATTCCTTGCTTTAACAAAGAGTGTCTTGACGACTATAAGACTTTCTCCACTATCTCTAGAGAACTTATGATATGCAGGATCGCCTCTCATTGCATTCTCAAATGAGATATTAGGAGAAAGTTCTCTCACTATCTTATTAAACTCAGCTAGCTTATCTTGTTAATACGATCCTTCGGCCCTTGAGAGTATGGGATTTTAGGGATGTGCGGTAATGGTGCCGTGTAGAAATGCTCTTTTCTGGATCACCAACAATTGGACTTATGACATTGATAGAGAAATAAGTTCGATGTGTCAAACTTAAGATGACTACTTAGTTTTAATCTCTAAGCGTAAATCACAAGTGCATGGCAATATCATTGTAGTACTTAGAGGTCATTCTTCCACAATGAGTATAATTGGGACAATAAGAATGCAAGATACTAATGAAGCTAAGTGATTCAAGTGGTTGTGTTTTGAGTAACCAATCTAACAACCTAAGAAAATGATGCAAATAAATAAGTAAAGTGACTAAGCAAGATTAAGAAACTCAAATGAAAGCAAGAATAATCAAAACAAACTTTAAACAAAGCAATAAAAATGCAATATAAAAAGTCAACGCAATTAAGGTAAACAAGATTTATTCAAATAGATAAAAGTATGGACTTTGGGTAGAGATCATAGACTAGGGATGATTAACTAATGGCTAATAATGCTAAATCATATGACAAACTATTTTCAAGACATGGATCCTAACAACTAGATTAGTCAACTTTTATGAATACTAACCCATTCTACTAATCATCCAATTTGACCAATCTTTCGATTCTAATTGATAGAGATTAGAGATCATTAATGCATAAGTCATATAAGTAACAATTCACCTTAAAAATCAAGTGTTAATTGGATAAGATATGAAAAGCATGTTTTAGAGTTCATCTAGATATTTTTGCAAACACCTTTCGGGCACAAAAAGACCATGATCAAGGATATGATTAGCAAGTTCAATCCTAGCTTTGGGCTTACTCTAAACATTGGAAAACATAAAGATCTAGACCTAAACATCACTAATCATGCATCAATCACCCTAATCTACTCTACACATCATCCCCTAAAAGGACTACTTGCTCATGCTCAAACAAACCATAAAAGCATAAGTAGAAAGACATAATGAAAGATTAAGATAAAGATTGAAGAAAATTTCACTAATGCTGCATGAAAAGATCAAACTTTATCATCCAAAGTAACAAAAGATCGAAGGGTTTTGTGTTTTTCCCAAAGGATAAAAGAGATATATAAGATAAAACTTAGGGTTTAAATGTGCTTAAAACCACATATATAAATAGTAAAATATACTCGGGTTAACCCGAGATAAACCCGGGTTTGTGCAGAAAACGTGCTTCTGAAGGGTCACAGAGATCGACCACTTCTGCTAGTTAAATCGATCCAGATGATATTTTTCAGCCAATAAGTCCTCTGGTTCTCATTTAATCGACCACTCTGATCGATTTGTCCAACGGAAGTGGTCATTCAGCTTGATACTCGAAACTCCTTCATTTTGGCTATGTGTCTATATTATCGACCATCCTGATCGATTTATCTAGCAAGACAAATCGATCCAGGCAACATTTTCTCCATTTTGGCTCTGTGTCCATCTGATTGACCATGGTGATCCAAATCACAGAAGTGGTAGCTCATATGGACACTCTAAGATTCTTGTGCCTTCTTCACTCTTCTTGATGCTCTTCCAACTCCATTTGGTTCCTCTCACTCCTAGGCCTCCGTTGTACCTAAAAGAGACTAAAAATGCAATGCAAATGCATGTAATAAAGCTTAAGACTCTAAGACTCAACATATTCTAAATGAGACTCAAAATGAAAGAGAAAGACACAAAATGCAAGAGAAATGAATTACAAAACTAAGAAAATGCATACTAACAATGTTATAATATGAACATATCAACTCCCCCGTACTTGTCCTTTGCTTGTCCTCAAGCAAATAAGAAATAACAAACCGAGGAAGAGGTTTTAAAGTAGGAACTCAAAACCAAAAGGATCTAACAAAGCATTCAACATAATGTCTAAAGATAATACATAGTCATCACACAAATGAATCCATACTCAATCTTTCTTCTCACACCCATGGTAACTCTAATCTTTTGCCTCTAGACTACAAGGCCATGCTTCCACTTGATTCCTATTAACCATCTCTTTCAAATTCAATTAAAGTATTTAGGAGATGGTGCGATCTCGTTCATGGCATAATGATCAAGTTCACTTGGCTAGGTAAGAGAAAGGCTTAAAGAACAATGAAAGAAGGGGTTTGATTACTTTTTGGTGGTTAACTCTCGATGAAAGGAGTGTTTGGCATTATACAAAAGCAAAAAAGAAAAGAACAATGTATGCGTACAAGGTTTCATTTCAAATTACTACATAATCCCTTTGATGCACACTCAATCTCTCTTTTTCTTTTTACTTCACAAAAGCCTTTGGGCTTTATTAACCACTTTGAAAGTCACTTTTTTTTTCAAACTCTATTCTTTCCTTCAAACTCTAGGGAATTTTTCTTTTGAAAACTTGCTCTTTTCACTTAAACTTGCTTGACTCCTCTAAGCTTTTTCTTTTAGATTTTTTTTTTCTCAAGAGGAGACTACCATATTTTGATTTCATTCCTTTTTAGATCTTTCCTTTTTCCTTTTTTACTTCTTCCCTAGAGCTTCTTTCTTTCTTCATTCTATCTCAACCTTTCTTTTATTACCTCACTTCCCATGCCTCAGACTCACACATTTAAACACTTTTTTGCTTTGAATTCTCTCTTTAAAGGCTAGTTTTAAACACAAGAAACAAGCTTTAATTGTAAATTATCCTTGTCATTCTAATGGTTACAAGATTTTTCTAATGAAACACTCAAGGAAAAGGCCTCACTCAAAGATTAAATGCTTGGGTTTCAAAGAAAGGAAAAGGAAAACAAAACAAACTCAAACGACATTAGCAATGATTCTTCCCCCCCCCCTCCCCCCCCTCCCGACTTACTTCTCATCGTCTCGATGAGAAAGCAAAACTGAAGAGAAGAACAAAAAACACAAGAAAGCAAAAATGAAAAATGAAAAATCTGATGGTATTAACAAGGGATTGTGTGGTACCTTGGAGCTAGTAGTAGTTGGAATTGTAGTCTTGTGGGGTGTGGAAGTACGAAGGTTAACCAATATGGAATGGAGAATTTGATGTCTTCAAAACAACTTGTGTTACAATACCGAGGTCTTGGTAAGAAGCAACATAGGGGCGTTTCATCCTCGTCCATAAACCGGTATACGAGGGAATTGTTGGGGAAGCGCGCCGCCAATGTGTGTGTTAACACCAAGTAGTTGAAGTCCATCTTCTCTCTCTCTTGTAAAGGCGTGTAAAGATTAAGGTTAACTCCAACGCGATCGAAGAGTGGAGTGAGCATTCCGCCTATGTAGATCCTTGGATCATCCACGGAAGAGACTTTGAATCGAGTTTTCAAGAGGTTGATGAGGATCATTGAGGCGGCGTCGAGATAGAAGTCGGGATCATATGCAATGGATCATCCATGGTAGTTGTGTAGCCAATGTCAGATTGCACAGTACAACATTCGTAGTTCATTGGATGTTGTAACACCCGGCTGGTGGTGAGCGTAGATCGTGTTTGTGCGGAGAGTATAGCGTCTGGTCAGGTTTTGCACCTTGGAAATGCGAGATGTGGTTGGTGAATATGGACCATCTATAGCTATGTTCCTCCACACGGTAGACTCTTCATGGAACTCTTGTGTTGCACTAAAAGTAAAACCCAAGAAACGATACACTTCACAAAAGTCGGAGAAGGCGATTGAGTAGCTGTTTGGACCGACCATGAAATGGATTCGTCCATGTTCATATTCCCCCCCCCCCATCTTCTATGAATTGCAATGTTTCTAAGAAATTCTTGGTTGCCTCGTGATAAGTTAAGTAATCTATGTGCGATAGCCTTCCCAAATGCATCCTTCCAATGAAGTCATCCACTTGATCTTGGATCCCCATCTCGAACATTATATCTCGGCAAGCAAAGCGTGTGGGATGGAAGGTGGCTCGTTCCAACTCGTCAAAAATCTATATCCTTCTTCCGTCCATTCCTCAAACACATAGTGGACTTGAGAAGATTGGTTTCCCATTCTTGATGAAGAGCTCATTGTTTGGTGTTCTTGGTGATGGTTCCTACAAAAGCAATTCTCTAATGAGAACAATTCATACTTGAAACATACAATGATACTATCCATCAATCTATAACCAACTTGTCATTAAAAGAGCATAGATGGATAGATACATAACTCATTAACCAAAGAATGCACACAAACAAGAATGAGATCATGAGAACACCATTTCAAGGTTCTTTCTACTTCATCAAAATGGTATTTTTATTCAAATCCAAAGCATGCTAAATTGAGAGGTACTCAACAGTTCAATGAAATGTAATGATCAAGCATGTTTAGTGGTAGCTTTTGAATGACAAAGCTCGATCAAGATTCCACTGTCCCTAAATTTTTAAAATTCAAACTCATTTTTGTCACTATTCATACTAAGAACCCTAAGAGGCAAAATTTTCAAATTTTTTTATGAATTCATCAATAACTCTCAAGAAACCAACAACCCATGATATATAAACCTTATCCAAGCAATGTCAAGCAACCTTAGAACCCTAAGCTAACAACTCCATGAAATCAAAAAATTTAGCTTTAACTTGAATTTCAATGGAGGAGATGGGTTAAGAGAGAGAGAAAACATACATTGTTCTTGGAAAATGATGCAGTGGATAAGAGCAAATGAGAGTAATATTTTAAATCCTCTTTGAAAATGAATGGGTATGTGTGTGAATAAGAAAAGAGAGAGCTTTAGAAGAAAATAGAGCTTTTTGATGCAAAAACTTTTGTGAAATGAGAGAGGAAGGAGATGGATTCGTGGTTCAACGATTGAAATGGGTTTAATCTTGTCTAAACCGGTCTCAAATTCATTTTAAAAATCAAAACAAATATGTTTAGACCCAAAAAAAACCGAGTCAATGCATGATAAGTCAAGAAAACTCACCTTTGAAAATGCAGTCTCCAAGGGTCAACTGGATCGACCATTTTTGTGTCTTAAATCGATCCAGAAGACACTTTTTCCACTGTGGCACACTGGTCTGATCGACCAGTGCTATGTTCCAAACAGATCCGGTTGACATTTTTGGAAAATGCCCATTTTTTGCTCTGGTGTAGTTTTGATCGATCACTCTGATCAATTTAACTAGCTGGGCCAATCGATCCAGGCTACATTTTCCCTTATCTTGCTTTGTTTGCCTCCTAAACCATCCATGATTGTTCCTCTTGCTTCCTACAATCAAAAAGCACACAAATACACAAATAAAAGTAGATAAAACATAAGATAAATATGGACAAAGGATACCATGGGATTGCCTCCCAAGTGCAATTAAGCTAAACAATATTTATTCAAATAGATAAAAGCATTGACTTTGGTTAGAGATCATAGACTATGGATGATTAACTAATGGCTAATGATGCTAAATCATATGACAACTCATTTCCAAGACATGGATCCTAACAACTAGATTAGTCCACTTTCATGAATACTAACTCATTCTACTAATCACCCAATTTGACCAATCTTTTGATTCCAATTGATAAAGATTAGAGATCATTAATTCATAAGTCCATATAAGTCACAATTCACCTTAAAAATAAAGTATTAATTGGCTAAGAAATGAAAAGTATGTTTTAGAGTTCATCTAGTCATTTTTGCAAACACCTTTCGGGCACAAAAAGACCATGATCAAGGAATTGATTAGCAAGTTCAATCCTAGCTTTGGTTGTCAAACTCAGATAATCAAACTAAGGGCTCAATCTTCAAAATAGCAGAGTTATACTCATTTGCGAGATAAAATGTTTGAGTGATTTGAAAGTGTGAAATATGACTGAGGGCTCAGTCTTCTGATTACCCCATTAAGAGAGTTAGAATAGACAACGCTGGTGAATTCATGTCCCAGGCTTTCAAAGATTATTGTATGGTAACTGGGATTGAAGTTGAACATTTTGTAGCTCATGTTCATACACAAAATGGTTTGGCTGAATCATTAATTAAACATCTGCAATTGATTGCAAGACCATTGATCATGAGATCAAAACTTCCAACCTCTGTATGGGGACATGCCATTTTTCATGCAGAAGCACTCATTCGAATAAGACCAAGTGCATATCATAAGTATTCCCCATTACAATTAGCTTTTGGTCGAGAACCAAATATTTCTCATCTAAGGATTTTCGGTTGTGTGGTATATGTGCCTGTAGCACCACCACAACGCACAAAGATGGGACCACAAGGAAGGTTGGATATATATTGGTTGTGATTCTCCATCAATTATACGATACCTAGAACCACATACTGGTGATGTCTTTACAGCACGATTTGCCGATTGTTATTTCAATGAGAAAGTATTCCCGGTTCTAGGGGAGAAAATAAACAAGTAGGAAAGGATATAGAATGGAGTGTACCATCGTTATTACACGTTGATCCTCCTATAAAACAGTCAGAACTGGAAGTTTGACGAATTATGCATTTGCAAAGCATAGCAAACCAGTTACCTGATGCTTTTGCAGACACCAAAACGGTAACCAAATCGCATATTCCAGCTGCAAATGTTCCTGCTCGAATTAAAATTCCACAAGAACATGGAAGAGCAGATGATACACATGAGTGTAGAACACGCTTGAAGTGTGGTAGACCTGTTGGTTCTAAGGATAAAAATCCTAGAAAATGAAAGGAAGCTGAAAAGCTCAATACTCCCAAAATAGCAGAAAATATTTTGGAGGACACGAATCATGAGAATAATGATGATGTAGAACATCATGAACCTGAAGAAAATCATGAGATTTCTATAAACTACATTCATAATGGAAAGATATGGAATCGAAGTGAAATGAATGTAGTCGATGACGTTTTCTCATACCTCGTATTGAAAGAAATAAGTGAAGAAAATAAAGATCCAGAACCACAGTCTGTATATGAATGTCAAAAGAGACATGACTGGATAAAATGAAAAGATGCCATCCAAGTCGAACTTGATTCACTGAACAAACGAAATGTATTCGGACATATTGTCCTTATACCTGAATATGTAAGGCCGGTTGGACATAAATGAGTTTTTGTTCAAAAACAAAATGAGAAAAACGAGATTATGAGATATAAAGCTCGCCCTGTGGCTCAAGGTTTTTCTCAAAGACCGGGGATTGATTATGAGGAAATATATTCTCCCATCATGGATGCAATCACGTTTAGATTCCTGATGAGTCTAGCAACTGATGAAAATTTGGAGATGCGTCTTATGGATGTCGTTACAGCATATCTGTATGGATCATTAGATACTGATATCTATATGAGAGTTTAAGATGCCAGAAGTATTAAGTTCCAAACCCAAAGAGTTATGTGCAATAAAATTGCAAAGATCATTATATGGGTTGAAGCAATCTAGACGTATGTGGTACAATCATCTCAGTGAGCATTTAACGAAAGAAGGATATGTAAACGATCCTATATGCCCATGTGTTTTCATCAAGAAAATAACACCCGGATTTGTGATTATCGCGGTGTATATTGATGATCTAAATATAATAGGAACTCAAGGAGAAATACAAAAGGCCTCAGATTATTTAAAAGGAAAATTTGAGATGAAAGATCTCGGACAGACAAAGTATTGTCTTGGTCTACAAGTTGAGCATTCTACTAAAGATATATTGTTGGGGTCGGTTTTCACCCCACTGAGATCAACATAAATTTAACTAAATATAGAAAAGGGACGACCATGACAAGCTCAACTTATCATGAACCGAACCAAAGAAATCTTTAGAAAACAGAGCAGTTGAGCTAAAGAGCTCGGATCGGTTCGGCAACATACTAAAGAGATCGATTCGGTGATAAAAAATAAGATCTTTGAGTCAGCTTTCCAATGGAGTTGGAATCATATCATTTGGAGCTCAGGTTAGCAAGATACACCCGATTTACTGAAGACATATCAATATGTCCTCATCGTACCCGAGCCGTAGAAGAAGGGGTTCGGTGTCACCAGAGCAGAAGGCATCCCGAGCCTAAATTTAGTCAAAAGATAGATGATTGAGTTAGCTTTCATCCAAAAGAAGTTTGAAGTTATTTGGATCAACGATCAGAAAGTTACACCAATTATCGCGGAGATGTATCAATTTTGGCCCGCGCATCCCCGATCCAAAAAGCGGCTCGGTGTCACCAGACCAGAAGGCACCCCGAGCCAAAATTTGGTCAGACGATAGATGATTGAGTTAGATTTCATCCAAAAGAAGTTTGAAGTCATTTGGGTCAACGATCAGAAAGTTACATCAATTATCGTTGTTGGGATCAGATCCCACCTCTTGAGAATCAACGATTGAAAAATGGCTAAGTATGAAAGAACATTAGCAACTGGATCCCTAACCGTGGTTCGGGTGCCCCCTAATCGTGACAAGATGAGTTCGTTCGGGTACCCACTAACCGTGACAAGGTGAGTTGGTTCGGGTTCCCCTAACCGTGACAAGGTGAGTTGGTTCGGGTGCTCCTAACCGCAACAGAGTGAGTTGGTTCGGGTGCCCCCTAACCGTGACAGAGTGAGTTAGTTCGGGTGCCCCCTAACCGCAACAGAGTGAGTTGGTTCGGGTACCCCCTAACCATGAAAGGAGGAGTTGGTTCGGGTACCCCTAACTGCGACAGATTGAGTTGGATCGGGTCTCCCTAACCACGACAGAGGAGTTGGTTCGGGTGCCTCCTAACCGCGACAGAGGAGTTGGTTCGGGTGCCCCCTAACCGCGACAGAGAAGTTGGTTCGGGTGCCCCCTAACCGCGACAGAGGAGTTGGTTCGGGTGCCCCCTAACCGCGACAGAGGAGGTGGTTAGGGTTCCCCCTAACCGCGACGGAGGAGTTGGTTCGGGTGCCCTCTAACCACGATAGAGTGAGTTGGTTCGGATACCCCCTAACCACGACAGAGGAGTTGGTTCGGGTGCCCCCTAACTACGACAGAGTGAGTTGGTTCGGGTATCCCCTAACCACGATAGAGTGAGTTGGTTCGGGTATCCCCTAACCACGACATGATGAGTTGGTTCAGGTGCCCCCTAACCGCAACAGAGTGAGTTGGTTCGGGTACCATGACCACAATCGAAGACAAGATGGATCGGGGTTAAAGACAAAAAACATAACCATTGGCACCCGAACCGTTTGGACAATTGACCAGGACGACACCCGAACCACGATACAAAGCAACCCCGAGCCATGAACCATGGTGTCATTCGAGCCATGAACCATGGTGCCACCCGAGCCGTGAACCATGGTGTCACCCGAGCCGTGAACTATGGTGCCACCCGAGCCATGAACCATGGGTCACCCGAGCCGTGAACCATGGTGACACCCGAGCCGTAAACCATGGTGTCACCCGAACCGTGAACCATGGTGTCACCCGAGCCTTGAACCATGGTGTCACCCGAGCCTTGAGCCATGGTGACACCCGAGCCGTGAACAATGGTGTCACCCGAGCAGTGAACCATGGTGTCACCCGAGCCGTGAACCATGGTGTCACCCGAGCCGTGATCCATGGTGTCACCCGAACCGTGAACCATGGTGTCACCCGAGCCGTGAACCATGGTGTCACCCGAGCCGTGAACCATGGTGTCAACCGAGCCGTGAACCATGGTGTCACACGAGCCTTGAACCATGGTGTCACCCGAGCCTTGAACCATGGTGTCACCCGAACCGTGAACCATGGTGTCACCCGAGCCGTGAACCATGGTGTCACCCGAGCTGTGAACCATGGTGTCACCTGAGCCGCTCAGCCACTGCCATCCGAGCCAAAGCCTAAGGACAAGAAGTTGGGCCGAACTGAGCAAATAAACGGGTGGGCCGAGACACCCATGAATCGAAGCCCATGGCAGTGGCAGGCTTTGCTAAAAGGAAATCACGAAGAATTAGAAAATCTTCCTTATCTCATTAGATATTGATTTAGCCGACTTAAATTTGTATATATACTCATGTATACCCTCTGAGTAGGGGATCCGCAATTTTACCTAGCAAAACTCTGTACTTTTGCTCTCATACAAAAAGCTTTCTAAGCAGCTTAATAAAATACCATCTTTGGATCTCTGTTTGTGTTTTTGGTGGTTTTTGCTCATAAATTTCATCTCTCTTAACAAACCTTCAACAAATTCAATTGGCGTGGATTTACACTCCCGCATATATTTGTGCACCAATCCACATATACGAAAAGAGTGATAAAACGATTCAACATGGATAAGAAAACTCCTCTTAGTACCCCTATGATCGTTAGATCACTTAATGTGAAAAGCGATCCATTTCGACCACATGAGAAAAATGAAGAGATACTTGGTCCTGGAGTACCATATCTGAGTGCTATTGGAGCCCTAATGTATCTTGCGAATTGCACAAGACCTGATATATCATTTGTCGTTAATCTTTTGGTAAGATTCAGTTTATCCCCTACGCGAAGACATTGGAATGAGATTAAACATATCTTCCACTACATTAAGGGGACTACTGATTTAGGTTTATTTTATTCCAAAATTTCAAACGGTCGAATGATTGGTTTCACAGATGCAGGATATTTGTTAGATCCACATAAAGCCCGATCACAAACTGGATATATTTTTACGATCGAAGGCACTGCTATATCTTAGCGTTCTCAGAAGCAGCTCGTGGCAACTTCTTCAAATCATGCTGAAATCATTGCCCTCCATGAAGCAAGTAGAGAATGTGTATGGTTGAGATCAATAAGCCAACACATCCAATCGAGCTGTGGGATCCACGTAAATATGGAGCCAACTATCTTATATGAAGATAACGCTGCATGCGTTGCCTAGACGAAGGAAGGGTACATCAAAAGCGATAGAACCAAACATATTTCTCCGAAGTTCTTTTCATACACCCAGGAACTTGAGAAGACTAAAGTCATTGAAGTTAAGTATGTCCGATCATGTGACAATGCCGCAGATCTTTTCACGAAGTCACTACCTACCACTATGTTCAGGAAACATGTCCATAACATTGGAATGCGTCATCAACGAGACTTACAAGATGACACCTGATCATTCGAGGGGGAGCTTGCGTGTTTGTACTCTTTTGACCTTACTATGGTTTTTTCCACTGGGTTTTCCTAGAAATGTTTTTAACGAGGCAACAAAGACGTAACGCAATAGTAACGCTGGTCTCCAAGGGGGAGTGTTACAAAAGGTCAAATAAAGATGCCTTCTAGAATGCATACACACGTATGTCAAATGTGGGCAAAATATTATTTTGTGTGGAGCCCATCGTCACTATGCATGCACAGTAACTCACGTTATTACGCCTATAAATAGAGGATAATTCTTCTTTGTAAAATCACAACTCATCTGATAACAAAGAGAAATAATAAACTCTTGCTTCTTTCTTTCTCAGTATACTATTCTCCACCAGGTATAAAATTTTCTTCTTTATTTATATTTATCTTCATGATAAAGTCTCAAATACTTTTTATAACATTGATAATATAAATCAAATTGAAAAAAATATCAAAAAATTCTTTAACTATGGTACTTTTTTTAAATAAATATATACAACTATTTTGTGTATAAAAAAATAAAACGATGTCTTTGGTTCAGTTTACTAAAAAAAATATAAGAACAATGTATTCAGTTCAGTTGTCAACTTACTAATTACCGGATGTTAACCGAATAAGAAACACTGTTAACTAACAAAAACTAAATTAAATTGCATTTGGAATTTTTAATATATATTTCAAAAGTTATAAAAACCTTTGTTGAAGAAAAAAAGAGTTATAAAACCTTTAAATACAACATCATTTATAGAGTTTTTGTTCTTATTGTTGATATATAGAGTTAACGACTTTCCAATTATATGAACATTTTTTAAGTCGAGAATGTATCTAAAAAAAACATTACGATAAATTGATTAGCTATAAATGGTTTGTCCCTAAATTTTATTTAAAAACCAATATTTTTTTTGTAAATAAAACTCAAAATTTCATATAATATTTCTGATAATAACTAAATATTTAATATTTTATTATGAGATTTTTGCAATCAAATTACTTATACAAATTTAATCATGTATATCTATAATTAGTACACAGAGTTTATTGTTAAATTAAATGAAATAATATTATAAAGAAAAATTGTGTTAGGTATACAACATGCGTACCGAAACAAAAAACTTTAGAGATGTGCAAAACATATTTTATGGTTCCGAATGGCGATGGTTTATTTCGCACCGCATCACACTAAACCACTAAACAGTAACAAAAATCTATACTTTTATATATATATATATATATATTTTTTTTTTTTTTGTTACTATTTGAATTGTCCCATACTTATCCTGCTCTGTATCGCAGTGTCACCATTCGGAGCCAATAAGTGTATTGTGAAGCTTTTTAAACAAGATGATGATTATGACCAGAGGGAGCTACGTAGTGAGGACGGATCAGCTGACCCCTATAACCTTTATAAAATATTGTTTTCAACTGGACCCCACGGTCCAAATATTTGTTGGATGATTTGGTCTGAAGCCTTCGACTTGACCCCACCGTCCAAAGATCAAGTCCTCGTCTTGCCTTTTTTTTTTCACCGCTTGTTCTTTATGTTTGTTTGTTTTTTTCCTATTATTTTTCTAACTCCTTCAATTTTTCTTATGTATCAATTTTTTTTTTTTGCATCTGAATTTTTATATATATTAAATTTTGTTGAAATACAGACGTTGGCGGCTAACATAAAAACCCCATAAACTAAGCCGACGGATTACCGGATATCTCCGAAGACTAAGCCATGCAAAAGAGAGACAAAAAAATATAATACAAATCCGAAAATCTAAGTACGAAGATGAACGAAACTCGAAATCAAAACAAAAGACCAGCAATAAAACCCGAAAATAGCCCAAACAAATCGCCAAAGAAACTGTCTATAAGTCGGAAAGCTAAACAAAGTGGCTAGCCGTAGAGGATAACACATCCTAAACTACGAAAAGCGGTTTCTTCTATAATGGTTTAAATCTACCTCTCAAATCTAAGGGATCCTAGGAATCTAAACCGGCAAGAACGGGACCTAGACAAACCAGCTCCACACAATACTCCCGGAAACAGCGACGTCGAGATTGATACAACGACTTTAAAATGTTTAAGTAGAAACCTTTGATCTAACCAAGAACACGACCTAATCTTTGCGTAGAGACAAAAAGCGAACCCAAATTCACACCGATATCATAACAAAATCGGCACGGGGCTGCTCTGGAGAGAAGACGCAAGCGAAAATCAAGAAGGCAAGACATGCTAGAGGCGAGATAAGCTGGACCAAAACCGGTTCTAGAAGGGGCTCAAGTTCAAGAAAAGATAAACCTACCAATGGTTAAAAACCAATCGCAGATTGAAAGATGGAAGAACGGCACGGAGAAGCTCAAACAAGGGCGGCAAACCTCGACACAGATCCGCAAACAAGAGCCTCAGATGGAGGCCGACGACCTGCAAAACACTTCATAAACTCCAATCAGAAGCAGATCTGGACCACCGAGGAAAGAAATGGAGAGGCATTAGCAACTAATGTCTCCCCGTCGACCTAAAAAGGGTCCGGCGCTAACTCGCCTGCCGGTGACCGCATCCCTGACCCGAAGAGGAGCCGCTGCTGCAACCAAACACAGGAGCAATAGATCTGCGACCGAGACCACCTTAGGGACCTCCGACTTAGAAGCGCATAAAACTAAAGGAAAGAGAAAAGAAAGGGACCGGTGACGACGCTGTGGAAACCGTCGTACACCGGTCAAATCACAAAGCGAGGGTGAGGTAAAGCAGTTCGGCGGCTACTGTTTAAGAGAGAAACCTTATTTTTTTTGTTGGAGATGATTGATCGCTTATTTTATCAACATCGTTATTGTTCTTTATGTATCAATCTTCATTCATATATGATTATTTTTTATTTTCTATAAACTTTAAATATGTATTTCACCTAAAAGAATCATTTTTGGACTTTGTTACCCATTTGTCTTTAGTTATGTTTTTGTTTTAAGGTAATTCCTTTCTTTTTTTATGGTTGGAGTTAGCCTTTGGAAATTTAATGTTCTTCCGCTGGTTTAGTTTATGGGGATAGTGCTTATAAATCTCGACTTTGTATTTCACTGTATTTTTATAAAATATTTCAAATGATAAAAACAAAAAAAAGAATCATTTTATATAGACACAACAATTAACAAATGTAAATTTATATTAATAAATGTGGATTTAAATGTATTTAAACTGTACATTTAGATAAATAAATATTTCGTGCATGAAACTTAATTATTTCTAAAACCACATATAAGTTCTAGTAGAAAAAACTTTATAAATTCTAGTAAAAAAAACTATTTTTTGACAAAAAAACAACAACTCTCTCTGTTTTTAGAAGATAAATATTTAGATTTTTCACACATTAAAAAAAATATTAATGTTCAATTATAAATGTATAAATTTTTTACACTAAATAATTTTCTATGACTCTAAACCAAAAGTCATTCAAGAAATTCAATTACTTTTAATAAATACTTATTGAAATCTGAAATTTGTTACCATTAATTAGTAAAAATTGCATATAAAATCTTTAAAAAATCAATCTTTAAAAAATAAATTAAATATGCTAATTTTTTTTTATCTTTTAACAACGGAAGGAGTATAATTTAAAGGATTTATAACAATATTGATATTATTCTTAGTTTTATTTCATTTAAGTTTTTTGACAGCAATAATTTTTTTTTCAAATAAATAGTTTATTATTGTTATATGATTATTTTAATATATGACTTCGGTCATAAATAATTCTAACTCTGCCACTGATTATGACGATGATATCTTGAAAATGAACTTATGATCATAAGGTTTCTTGGGCTTCAAGATAGTAATACTAAGATAAAACAAGAGAAGAAAATTAGAACACTCATGAACAAACAAAAGCCAAACTAAGTTTTTTTTATTTTGTCAATAATCTCCATATATTAAATCAAGTGCAACCAGTTGGGTGATTACCCCGAGGGGTAACCCAAACCTGATCTGTCTGGCTTACATGCGAAAAGAGATAACCTCGTGCTCGACCTCCTTCTGCAAGGGAGTCGGCCCAGAGATTTTCACTCCGTGGGATATGAATTAAACTAAAATCCTCGAAATTTCGTTTAAGCATAGTGAACCAATTTAATTTTGAACTAAAAGATGGCCAATCTAATGGACTCGCTGTCATGGATATTAGGCTTGCATAATTCGTCTCAATTTTCACTGAGGATAGCCTTCTCTCACTTAGGCAACCCATCGCCCAAAGAAACCCATCCAACTTTGCATGTAGTGTCGAGATACTTCTTCTGCATCCTCTCATACCAAAGGTAGGAAGGCCCATATTATCCCTTAGGCACCACCCTAGTCCACTTACCAATCCATGATCAATTCAAGATGCGTTGATTTAGCATATCAGGATTTGGGGGTTCTGGGATGGGCCCCTTAAGTCGTCCAGTTATAGTGGCTCGTCTGATTCTTCTTCTTCTTCCTTTTGATTGGCGATGCTCCAACTCTCCGCTTCGAGGGTCGCTAATTGTAGCGTGTCTCGTGGGGATATTGTTTTTCCGTTGAACACTTTGTCTTTTCTCGCCTTCCAAATATATCATAGGATACATGGAAAAGAATCCCTTTAAGATTCAGAAAGATCGATTTCTTTTGCTTGCAAAAATAGGAAGTCCATATTTTGGAATAAAAAAGTACTCGGGAAGAAATCCGGAGAAGACGGGAAGTCCAAAAGTGCTCGTACTTGTAGGGTCGGCGGGCATTCAAAGAGCAATTGATTGATTGTTTCCTCCAGTGTACCACATCGAGGACATGTCATGTCTGATCCCAAATGTCTGTAGGCCATACATTGGCATGTAGCCACACAACCGGATAGAACTTGCAACATGAAATGTCTTAACTTTCCACGAGCTCGGGTCTTCCATAATTGGCTCAGGAGACAAGTAATGCATGGTTCGGACACCTTTGCGGTTCCACGGGAAAGTCTGGTTTTGCTTGCCAGATCATATCTGGATTTAACTGTGTAGACTCCCGTAGTCGTGTAACTTCACGCATACCCGTTTGGGATGGAATTGCGACTTGGCCTCAACCCTAGTATATGAGGGGGATATCCTCGGGTTGGAATAGTTCACTGATGAGTGGTACGTCCCACTCCCTAGAGTCCCCTTTAATCAGAGCATTGACCGTGAGTTTCGAGTCTCGATCATTAGAGCCAAGGATTACTCTCTCCGGACGGGCCGGGACGTCTGAGATCTATGGATTGCTCCACACTCTTGTATTAGATCATGAGCTAATGGTTCTTCTAAGTCCATGTTTTAATAGGGGTTTAGCCGCCATGATACTCTCTGCCAACCAAACGATGGGGAGTAAACCTCTTTTTGTCTCAGCCGACCCGATAGTCTGTAATATCATCCCTTTAGGACTCTAGTTAGTAGGGATGAGGGTATTGAATAAGGGACCACAATTGCTTAGCAAGGAGGGCTAGATTAAAATCATGTAGGTCTCAAAAACTCAAGCCACCCAATTCTTGGGAATATAAATTTTATCCCATGCAATCCAGCGCACTACAAGAATTCATTGAAATAGCTGCGGACTGGCGAGGGCATTTTCGTAGCCAAGACTATTAGCTATGCAAATTACGAAGGATGGCGACGGAACAAATAATGTCACTATCATAGCCAAATCCGTGATAAATCTGTAGCGATCCGTAGCTATATAGCTAGGGACGGATTCTGTAGCTAAATAGCTACGCACTGGCAAGAGATAAGTCGTTGCCATATATTTTCTGTCTAGCGACGGATAGTTACAAATATTTCTATTGCTAAATGGCAACGGCGTATGTGCCCTCACTAATATGTCGCGTGCATGGCAATAACATAGCAACATAACTGACATAGCTAAGTTCTTTAATGTTGCTATGGAATATCTGTCTCCCGCCGTAGCTACGGGAAATGATCATTTTATCATAATATATATATATATATATATATATATATATATATTATTTTTTTAGTTTTGCAAGAATTTAAGAAAAACTAATGATTTTTAAATTTAATTATTAATTAATAATATTTTTTTATAGTTTCCAAATAATATATCGACATAGATTTCAATTTAATTATATCACTTTTATATTTTGTTTATAATATTTGTCAATATATATATATATATATATATATATCGACATAAGTTCCAAATTATATGTCTTATAATTTTTAATGTGTCCACCAAAATATCACCAAGATAATACAAATTATTAAATGCATAAAAATGATAGAATATGGTACACATGCACGTACAATATAACAGAAAAACATATTTTAAGATAACTTTTAAATTTATATATATTAAATAATAGTAGTTTAATAAAATTAGTGGGTAGATACAATTATGTAATGTTGTTTATGTCCAATCACTTGGTTTCCTATGAAAGCTTTAATTATTTTGTGTCAACTACTACCATAGCTTGTTAGATTTGCATTGAAACGTAAATATTAATTATGGTACCGATCGTCAGTTTATATAATGAGATCAAAACTAGTTCTCCTCTCACCTTTCTCATCCCGAACGTATTTGTTTGACCATTTATAATGAGTCTGTTGAAAAATTAATTCAACGGGTAAAAGTTTTTACTGAAGCTGTTGAAATCTCGGTTGAATACAGGTGGATTCAAAAGAGTTGAAAATATTCAACTTGTTGAATGAGAAGAAAATGGGACTACCGCTGCCACGTGGCGCAATTTGAGAGGAAGTGCTGAGGGCGTGTAGCGCACGTGCGCGCAGAAGATTGGACATTGTAGATTGGAACATGTGTCTTGTTTTTATTGGCTCTTCAGATTCTTGATATTTTTTTCCATCCGAACTTTGAGATCAATTATTTCATAGTAAATTATTTTTTCACTTATTTTTTTATACCAAAATTCATCATTTTCATATTCTATAAATAGAGACTTATTTCATTTGATTTGGACACACAAAAAAACCATATTTTTTACTATAATTTTCTATTAGTCTTCAAAAACTCGTGTTTATAGCTTTAAACATCTTTTTAGGGAAATGGATCCCAACAATAATCCTTTTAACACCCAAAATTTTTCTAATTATCCTTTTCACTATCCAAATCCCAACAATTATCAATTTCAAAACCAATCTTCCAACCAACCTCAAAATATACCAAATTATGGTTTTCCACCAAATTTCTTCATGCCGTCATCTGTTACAAACTATCTTCCATATTATGGATCGATGATGCAATATTCATCTCAAACACCCCCTTATTCTTCTACTCCGACGGGTCATGAAGTGTTCCGAATGTTGGAGCAATTGAATTTCCCAGATTTTTTACACAAACGGCTCTTGGAAGCATGAACGGTGTTAATGAAGCCACTCCAAATGCAGAGGAACCAACTCCTGCTCGCCGAAAAAACTCCAAATGGACCACTGCGCAAAATTTGGTGCTAGTGAGTGGATGGATTAAATATGGAACAGAGAGTGTTTTTTGCAGACACCAAAAAAGTGAAGCATATTGGGGTAAAATTGATGAGTACTGTAATGAGCATTGCTCATTTGATCCTCCCCGTGAAGGAGGTTCGTGTAGAAATCATTTCAACTATATCAACAAAGCATTGGGGAAATGGACTGGCGCTTACGATAACGCTAAGCGTATGCAACAAAGCGAGTGGTCGGAGAATGATGTATTGGCGAAAGCGCATCAACTATATGAAAGTGGGGGGGGGGGTGGGGGGTGGGGGGGTGGACATTTCAATTTAATGTCAGAATGGGTCGTTGTCCGTGATCAACCACGTTATGGTAGTCAGGTAGGAGAAAATACTGGCTCTGGAAGCAATGGATCTAAGAGAGCCCACGAGAGTGATGCAAGTGATTCCAACTATGTAGGGTCTAGTGCTCGTCCAATGGGGAGGGAAACAGCTAAAAATAAAGGTAAAAAGAAAGGTAATGGCGCAGCTTTGGAAGTGGTCAACGAAGAGTGGAATGAATACAAACAATTCAACGAGCAATGCTTGGAACGATTAGACAAAATAATCATGAGGCAAGAGGAGGCAAACAAATTTATGAAAGAAAAGACTCATGTCAAGAAGATGAAGATGTGGATGAAGCTAACTAAAAAGGAGCATCTCGATGACCGGAGCAAACAACTTTTGGAGAAGTTAGGCCACAATCTATTTGGAAATTAATTATTATCAAGTGTCCGTTTGTATTTTGTCACTTTCTACTTTAATAATGTTTGTTTGTCGCTTTCTACTTTAATAATGTTTGTTTGTCGCTTATGCTTCAATAATGTTTGTTTGTCAGGTTTCATCAATGTAATCTGTGACTTTTGGCTTTTAAGTGAAGAATCCAATCCTTATCTATTAGTTAACTATATTCCATCATTTTTTTTAATCCGTCGATTTCAACCACTCAATTTCTTATAAATGGGGACTCATTCTTCCATTGATGTACCAATACCAAAAGTCTCATCTTACTAAAAAAATATCAATGGATCCATCAGAATTTCCTTTTTATATCGAACCTTACAAAAGACAATATGAAATTGAAGAGAGGTATATCCTCAACCGGTTTAGGGAGCGTCGAAACAAAATAGAGGAAGATTGTGCACCTCGTAGCAAGAGAAGATACTTCAAGAGAGATCATGTAGCGGCAAACCAAAGACTAATTGACGACTACTTTGCCAATCAATCTACATATGATGATGCAATATTTAGTTGGCGATTCCGGATGCGAAAACATGTTTTCTTTCGGATTGTTGGTGACCTATCAAGCAGTGACAACTACTTCACCCAAAGAGTTG